>VJMY01000473.1:0-59966 GCA_009869795.1 Neelides sp. FZ-2019 | reverse complement strand
ATATAATATAATATAATATATAATATAATATAATATATAATATAATATAATATATATATAATATAATATAATATATAATATAATATATAATATAATATAATAAACACTTCACAAACCAATATATTTTTTAAAAAAAACTGTCTAATTTATTAAATGAATAATTAACTTAAATTTTAAATGTACATATAAAGCTTTTTCACTCATAATATTCATTATTTATGTATAAAAAGTTTGTCAGTTTTTAATAAGTGTTTTTATGAATGTATATGGAATGCTGAATAACAAAGACTTAAATCAGAAATATTATATATTTATACTATTTTCTAGCACACACTCACTTGAGATAAAGCGCAATGTTAATGTTAAAGTTAAGGAACCCATATAACATTATTTACTTCATGGCATCATGACTATTTTATGATACCATATTCCATCGCATGTTATGTACTATCTAATTGTTCGCTATATTTATTATTAATATGAAAAATAAAGTTATAAATGATAGTTATGAGTTGTTAAATAGTTTACCTAGTTAAAAATGAATATTTTGTATCAATCGTTATTCATAATTCATAACACTTACCTAATTTGCACCAACACCACAGATTCTCTCTTGTGTAGGTCTCATGTCATAACATAAGTATAACGAGAGGTTCAAAGTGAAATTGAACGTGAGTTTAAAGAGCTGCAGAGAGTCCAAATAAATGTTGGTTTTACAATTTATCTAAATACAATTTCCAAATACTCGAGATAACGAGAGTCGGCGGTGTTCAATGTTTTAGTTTGAAAACTCGAGTGCATCCATAACTCGCCCATGCAGACCTTCCATTTCCATGCTTTGAAGTCGACTAATGAATTTTAAGCCTCAATAAGAGTGACTATGAGAATAAAATAAGATGATGGTGGAGAAACAACGAATTGGAAGTGAATTGAGATCACTGCCTCTTAATCATTATCTTGAGGAGTCACTTGGTAATCTTGAGTTACAAGAGATGGACAAGGACAATGCCCCGATTGTCGTCAATGAGGTAATTTAATCCTTATTAAATATTTTCTGGACTTATTCCACTTTTATCTTAATCATCTTTAACCATAGCTTTCTTGTATAATATTTAACTTTTGTACCTACTACTACTCTTAAGTAGTTTGAATATTTAGAAGCAAGCATTCATTCCACGAGTCATTCAGAAATGAATGCAAAACATAATGAAGAATTTTCATTGATGCACAAATTTAATTATTTGAATAACCTTAAAAATGTCTTTGCGAGTTTGATATGCAAAGGATATTAGGACATTTTCTTCAATTGGTTCGCATTGGAGTTCTACTCAACAACTTCATTTGCCTTTTATCTCGGAATTTTATTTACTTACCTAATACTAAAGGACAAATTTTACATTGGGAATTATTTAGATGTCTCAGTGATGAGTAGCATGAGAGCAAATGTCCCATAATGCGTGTATATCAGTAACGTGACCAATGTTAAAATAAGATTGAAGTTACTTTTTGTATGTTTTAGTTTTAAATGCTTACCTAAATATTTTATTCATTCGATCAACCTCAACACAACACTGTACTGTGCTGTGCCACACACACATTTATTTGGTAGAGTGTAATTTAAATACCATTTTACAGAACTTCCTTTATGTGAACGAATGAGAAAGATGAATGTAGAAATGGAATTCAAATTCATAAAATGTTCGTGTGGTTAGTAAGAAACGATAATTTTCCTGAGCTGTTTTTAATTCTCGTATTATTGATTAGATCTATTTAATATAATCATCGTGTGTGTAAGCATTTAGCTATTTGCTTTCCTCATAAATCAATGTCCATGCTGTGTAAATAATTTCCTTGTTCCGTTAATATTATTGAGTACACTTTTAGTTTCTTGTTTTATTAAGTTTCTTCTTTTATTGCCATTAAGTACTTATGTTTTTTTTATGTAAGTGATTAATTTTAATTTAGGAACCGGTGGCAGTAGAAGACATAATGATTCTTCACCGAAACAAAACATATCATGTCAATCCTCCGTCGCAATCACTATCACAAGAGAAATTCAACAATGGTGTTGAATACCTATGGGAGTTTTTCTCAAAGTGCTTTGGATTTACAAATATGGTAAGAACAATAATGTAAGATATAATATTTAATGAATGAAATTACTTGAGTTTTAATTTAATTAGTTTAATTAGTTGCTTGTATATATGTATATATATAATGTTATTTTTTAATTATATCTTAAATGAAAGGACGGTATGGGAAAAGGATAGGGAGTCTGGCCACAGCAAACTGCTATATGCAGATGCTATATGTACAGCCAACGAAGTTGGCAATACAACTACCAATAAAACCTACAAACTACAACCCATTTCATTTATAATAATTAAATTGATATTAAAAATAGTTTTAATTTTTCATTTAAAGTTTAAACTTTCTCTAAGATGGCGACAATGATTAGACATAGATTAGACATAGCCAACATAGTTGGCTATACAACCAGAGATGTAAAATTACCGGAAACATTTTCAAATACATTACGGGGATAGGAAACATTTGGAAATATTCATATATTTGATAGTAAAATATAATTTTTGTTAAATTAAAATTATTAAGAAACATACAGAAATTGAACAATTTTATGAACCAGTCAAATATTTTTAATTGATATTTAATTAAATATGAATTAAAAGATTTACCCAAAATTTACTCTTTTGAGGTGAAAAATATGTTATTACAAATAAAATATTGTAAAATGTGAAAAATAGTATCAAATCAGTGTTTTTGAAGAGATATCACTATATAAAGTATTTAGATGATAATATTAATTAATTAAATATTAAATTATTAAGGTATTTCCTTAATTTTCTCGAGGAAACATTGGAAATATTACCTCTGAAACATTGGAAATGTTTCCAACGGTAACATTGTCATGGAAATTTCCAGTATTTTCGAAAACATTTCCAATGTTACCGTGAAAATATTTCCCGACTTACAATTCTGTATACAACTACCTATCCTTTTCCCGTCCTTTCATTTAAGATAAAATTAAAAAATAACATTATTTATATACATATATAAGTTAAAACTAATTAAATTAAAACTCAAGTAATTTTTAAAATAGGATAATTCGAAGATCAAAGAAAGGGGAGAAACCTGGAACAACAACGAAGAAGAATTTGAGGGAGAATCTGAAATAGTAAACGCCGAAGAGTTGAAAGGTCTCTGTGGCAAAGGAGTTCATTTCGGGATCATTTGGAAATGCGTGTTTTCAACAGCAAGGGACGGATTCTCATTACAGAGTTTGTACAGGAAATGTTCCATTCTCAGTCTCAATTCCACGGTCCTTTTGCTCATCAAAGATAAGGTTAATAGCATGATTTAAATTACAATTAACATTCATCAGACACAGATCTATTTGATATCGTTTTGTAAACTTTTAATTCCATACATTATAAAAAAAACTGCATTATAGGATGGTCGAGTGTTTGGAGCCAAAGCGAATCAGCCTTTTAGAATCTCATCTCATTTTTACGGCTCTGGTAAGTTTAAAGAATGATTACATATTACATAACTACTTAAAAATAATTGTAAAGTTTGCAAGTATTTTTAAACTTAGTTAGATTATAGGTTGTTAAAATACAGATAATACAATTATGAAAAATTGTTTAATTAAATTAATAAATAGTATACATTTTTAATTTTAAAGGACCATCGTTCATTTTCCGGCTTACACCCAATATGGAATTATTTCATTGGACGGGCACAAATAATTATTTCATAAAGGGGAATGTCGACTCACTCATTATAGGCTCTGGAGAGTAAGAACAAATATTTTCAAACAAACTTGAGTTTTCATTTGTAATTCATGAGGGCATGTTTGGAAGGTCGGAACGAACAAGATGATTATTAAGTACATCTGGATTTAAATTTTATCTACTAAAAGATAATACAAAGCTCTCTTTTATTATAGTGGCAAGTTCGGCATCTGGTTGGATAACGATTTGAACAAAGGATTCACGGATAACTGTGAAACATTCGGAAGTCCACCGTTAGTTCCAGAAGGAGAATTCGAAGTCACAGGCATTGAATGTTGGGTCTCTGCGATTTGAACTATTTTTAATAATTGAGCTCGTTTTAACTTAATCATAATTAATATTTTAAACTTGTGTATCTGATCTGACTTTACATTAAAAATGTATCTTTTACCTATTTTATTTTTAAACAATGATGATAATAAATTAATCAAAGATTAGTCAATTGACTATGGCAAAAAATTATGCCTTACATATTTTAGTTTAAATACAAATATTAAGTACAAATTATCTTAATTAATAAGGATTCAAGCATCTACTCTATTACATTTAAAAAAACACCTACTCAAGATAATCAATTGAACGTTTGTTTAATCATCTTTCAGTGAGCTTTCAATGTTGCAACTTTCAATCTTCTTCTGAAGTGATATTCCTGTTGGTTGAGGAATTATCGCCTGGATAATAGGTCGGCCATTCACTGGAAAATTCACCCTCGTCGTCAGTTTCTTCGAATGGATTGGGAGTCTCTTTGTTGTCGTTTCTTTCTTCTTTTTCTGAATCTCTTTCTTCTACTTCCTCCTCTTCTTCACCTTCTTCTTCATCTTTTCCTCCCTCTTCTTCGCCATATTCTTGTTCTTCCTCCGCTTCGTCAACTTTATCATAAAGTGTAAGATCATCATTATAGTAAGACGAAAGGTCCGTGTCAGGCGGAAGTTCCCCACAGCTAATGATTAAAACATTGCTTGACCCTAATGAAAGGGACGCGGAATTGGCAGCGAAATTTTCCAACTATTTAAAACCAAGGGTTAAAACAAGGATAAATTATAGAGATTAATATAATATAATTACCCAATTAAGTTGAAAATAGTTTAATATAATATAGAATCTGATATCAATAAACATTTATTAAAAAATTACCGCTTCGAGAACTCTAAATCCAGTCACGACTTTCCCAATAACAACGTTTGTTCCATCCAAACAAGGAAGCGCCTTCGCTGTGATAATGAATTGCGTTCCATTCGTATTTGGACCTTTATTGGCCATTGAAAGACTTCCACGACAATCGTGTTTCAATCTTAATAAATTAATTAAATCAATCATTAATTCATTAATAAGAAGTAATTAATAATTTTAAATAATAAGCATAATACAGATGGAATTATTCAAAACTGAAAATTTAAAAAGTAGACTTATATTACATAAAGTTTTCATCTTCAAACTTTTCTCCATAAACTGAGTAACTCTTTCGATAGTTTTTGGTTAAATCTCCGCCTTGATAGAACAAATCTGGATAAATCCGATTGATTTCAGAGCACATGTAAGACGGACCTGTTTCTCCTGTGCATAACATCCGAAAGTTCTCGGCCGTGTAGGGAACCACGTCAGAACGAAGTTGGAAAATGAGTCGTCCAAGTGGTCGCTTCTTCTGGGAAATGTCAAAGTACACAAGGGGGTGAGGATTCTTGATGGCATTCGCTTTAATCAATTTATCATAGTTCTCCCATGCTTTGGGAACTTTCTTCCACCGGTACAAAGGGTAGCGACTAATTCGGTAAAGGTAATCTTCCGAACTCTCGTAATCAGAGAGTAATTTATTACGAGGATAAACAGTTCTCTGTTAAATCAAAATTAATATTATTATTCATTTCATCTAAGAAAGCTACAAGTTTTAATGTAATTATCTGTAGTATTATTAATAATTCAAAATTGATATTAACCTGCTTTGCTAGCCTTTTAACCTGAAATAATCAATTACCTTTCATTAGTTGAGCATATAGAGCATATACATAGAAGTAAGTGCAATTAGTTAAATAGTCTCATTGTTTTTATGTCATTGTGAATATTGCAAAAAAAACTGCTTTGATTTAGTAGTTGGGAATAATTATTGATATCTGATCTTATGTTTTTCGCTTTATGAAAGATAAATGCAACAGACAACTAACCATTCTGACATTATCATATGCGATTTTCATAAGATTTGGTAAACGTTCCTTTGCATTTCTTCGAATGCACTTGATGTTTGGAGCCAAAACATTATCAATTTGCGACTGTTAAAAAATTCCATTTAAATCAAATGAATCTAATTTAGAATTGCTATTATTATAATTCTACAATTCCACCTTTCCGCTCATGAGATCGGCAATTTTTTTGCAAAGCATTGCATTATCTTTCTCAATTCTCGTAAAATTGGCGAGCTTCCGATTGAAAGTAGTTGTGGTGCAGTAGATGTTCTTCGGAACAGGAGGATTGTGAGTGTCCACCACAGGTCTCGCCGTCACAACTCTCTTTCGATGGAGGACATAATTGTAGCGTCTGAGCCAATAAGTTGGTTCATTTTTATTCCGCGTCCGAAGAATTTCCTTCTCTTCAACAAGCGCTTCAAACGGGATTTCTTTCTAATAATTACAATATCAAATCTCAATATAATTAAATTAAATGTTAAGATTTGTACATTGTTTAGAGTAGTGGACGTCCTCGGAGTATATTTCCCTCCTCTTGACTCATAACCAAATCCATAAGTGTTAAAACCAGGAGTATTCTTCCTGGAGTTTAGTCCAAACGGCGCTGTTTCGATTTTAAGGCTCGCGTCATAATAAAATTCAGCAACTTCCTCCACTTTCTTGGTAAATGGCCCATGAGTGAACGGAAGTGGAGGTATGTGGAGACGAGCTGGTTGACCTCGCTGTCTTCCAACCTTCTCTTCATCTTCATAGTCAAATGTTGTCCCCGAGGAAAGTCGCTTCGTCCTCTCTTCTTTGTCTAACAATTTGGATTAAAAATCGTAATTATTTAAACAATAAATAATTACCCCAGTTAACTCAATTTTCTCTTCTCTAGTAATTAAGATAAATATTGATGAATATCCAGATTTAAGCAACTTACTTGTCTTGTTAAGAGACATGATGAACGAAAGAGTTAAAGTCAATCGACCCTATTCTTTTATCAATTAAATAATTCTAACAATTAAAACAAAATTTAAAAATTTTTAACACCAATAAAACGATAAATCAACACAAAAAAATTTAAATTTTTTATCCTTTAAAACTATTATTTATATTAAATCATTCCTATATCATCTAGTGAAAAAAGGCTAGGTATACAAAGATAATGAAAAATCTTAATTTAACTCGTCTTCATCATAATTAACACCTAATAATCATTAAAAATGAGTTTTGCATGAATTTTAAATGATCAAAAGAGCTAAGGAAAACGTACACAAATCTCGTGACGTTGAAAGGGATTTTTGACCCCCCTCCCCATGTGACGCCCTATACCTACAACATTACCTTCAACATTACGCGCGACATAAGTCTGGACCCCCAACCTCCCCCATTAGCGTCACGAGATTTGTGTACATTCCCTAATATGCAATAAGGCAATTAAAAAAATTTAACAAATAAATATAATTTATTATATAACATTTTTATCTAACATCTAGGAATTAAATTCCTATGTTGTAAAATAAGATTGAAGTGGCTCTCCAGCAATGTTCTCCAACTTGAGTAGCATCTTCTGAGTCGCTGCTTCGACCTCAGCATCCTCATCATTGAGAAGGTCAGCAAGGAAGGGGACAGCAGGCGGCAAAAGCGGGATGAATTCTTTTTCCAATTCATTAGCAGCTCCTCCAATGACCTCCACAACAAACATCCGAACTTTCGGATTTTCGTCCCGCGACTTGTACCCGACACGCTCAACCACTTCTTGCCATCTGCTCAAGTCATTTGAAGCAACTCCAAGCTGAAGAATCGTTTTCAAGAGAAGTTCACTTCCAAGGCCTCCATTGGCAAACATCTCTGCCTCCATCTACAAGATTTTAAAAAATAATTTATAAGTACTTTTTAACTTAATTTAATAGTTATCTTTGTTATCCTTTTATATATTTACAAAGAGTATTGCTTTTCTAAATGCTCTAAAGAAAGCAAAAATAGTTTCAAAGTGCGTACCAAATCAGTAATGGGCGGGAGCAAAAGGTTAAATCTCTCAAGCGACACAAATCCTTCTTTGTCATTTGAAAAAACATTATAAAAGAACTTGAGAATTGATTTGGTCAACGTCAAGTTTGTAGATCGAGCCAAAGATTTGGCTCCTCCTGTGATCACATAGCTTGCAAATGTAACAAACAAACTCTTCAATTTTTCAGCCCCCTTCTCACTCAACCTAAGAAAAAAATTTAAAATTATGTAATTAATTAACAAAAACTATAATCAAAATAAATTAAATAGAAACTCTAAAATTGCAATGAAAATGAAAAATCACCTATAAAACGTAATGAGCCTCGAAACATTATCATCTTCCTGAGCCCAATCAAAAATCTTATGATAAATCGGTCGGAAATTCCCTTCAGACAATTTCAACACGATTCCAGACACAAAAGCATCAATCACGGCATCCTCAACCTCGTCAATTTCCAATCCCTCATTTTCATCCCAAATTTCTCTCAAGGGAAAGAAAACCTCCATGAAGGCATCCGTGAGTGAAGGAAGAATCATCTTGAAATCTCCCTTGTCCATCTCTTTCAAAGAATCTTTGATGAGATTCATAATGCTCACAAGCGGATTGGCCTTGTTTTGTTTCTTCATTTTCCCAAAGGTTTTCTTGAGAGCCTTCAACGAATGCCTCAAGGGAATCTTAGTAGAAATGGCTTTAAAAAGTAATTTCATTCTTTGCTCAAATCCCTTCTTTTGAACTTCATTCGCCTCCGTCGTCGTCTTCTCCTCAAATCTCATCGAATACGTGAAAAGCCCAATGAGACAACTCTTAATGAACTTCACTCCCAAGAAACTCCCCAAATTCTCCGCCAACTTGGTAAAACAAGTAATGGAAGAAAGACACAAGAGATGCTCAGAATTGACTAATTCGCGCTTAGCCACATCGCTGGCATTCTCTTCAGCGTCTTCCTTTGGAATTTCTTCGGCCAGCGCAATGTCAATCGACCTCAAAATCCCTTCAGTCACATCTGACAAATTGGGCAGGATGAGTGATTTGAGACAAAAGAGTTCGCCAATGGTCAAGAGGGCAGAGGAGAAAAGCAAGTTATTCTCTGAACTCAACAATTTGAAAGAGAATTGGAAAACCGAAACGAAAGACTCTGGGTATTGGGGAGCCAAATAGCGAGAAATTAATTTGAGTGAGAACATGGCTATTTGAACAATGGTCACTTCTTCTTCTGACCTTCCCTTCATTTGTCCAACACAAAGAAGAGAGGGAATGAGATCAAGAAGAATTTTGAGTTTCTCGAACCATTCCACCTAAAACATTTATTAAACGATTAAATACAAATTAAATCAAATGTTAATAAATAGATTTTGCCAAGTCAATAATCTTGAATCAAAACTCTGTTTATTAATGTAAAAATAAAATTATGAATAATTGAAATAAGTAATTACATTTTGAACTATTTTTTGATTCAACATGTCCATCATTTTCTTTTTCACAATCATTTCTGCATCCGAGTTCAAGAGAGACGAGAGGAGTCTGACAAATTCAGGGGGTTCAAGAACTCCATTGATTTTGTCAATCACATCATGATTTCTAATGTTGATCAACTTTAAGATTTTATCCTCGTGGATGAACGTGGAAAGCGTTCTTGAATAGGAGAGGCATTTGCTCAATAAGCTTTCCATATTCGGAAGTTCGCCCTCCCATTTATCTCCAAACTATTTAAAAAAATAAAATTTAGAAGAAATAAACATAAATACTTTAATATTATGGAATCAATTAAGAATAATAAAACTTTATTATAATATTTTATATTCCATAACATACCTTTGAACAGATTTTAGAAACGAGCTCAAGCGTGTAAAGAATGACAATTTGAATATCCCTCAAACTTTGTTTTCTGGACACGTCAATGGTCGTTTTCGGATGTGTTGTTTTCAAATGTTGGAACTGATTCTCGGACATTTCTATTATTTATAATTGATAATATAGGTTTTGACATAATACGGTAAGATAACATTGAAAGTATTTACAAAACTTAGGTAATTCAAATTACTTTCGTAAATGGGAATAGACGAGAAATTAGTGTAAATGGCTTCCATGGCCTGAAGAACAACGGCAGGTTCAAAATTCCATGCAATGTCATAAGCTAACTCAGCCGACTCGTTAAATTGACTCCTGATTTTTAAGGTGATTTTCAAATTAAAAGTAATTAATAATTAATTTTTAAGCATATATTAAATTTAAATCTAATAAGATTAACTTGTTTATACCTTTTCTTATCCTTCGTGATCGTATGATCAACAATGATGATGCACATTTGAGCAAGAGATCCATGACCAAGCGTTTCAACAAGCGACACAAAAATTGGCACACGGCGATGAACAGGAATATCTTGAACAGCAGTGACGAAAACGCGGATGATTCCGGCAGAAATCAAATCTTTGGACAATTGGGAAACTGCCTTATTAGTCAACGTTGGGATGAGACACGTCACAGTCTTTTGAATCAATTGTGTGCTGTAGGAGTCGTCTTGTCTCAAAATCGAATTCCCCATGAAGGTGAACAAACTCATAATGCCATGCAATACTTGCTCCTATGAATTATCAAGAATATCATAAGTTAATTTCATTCAAAATGACATTTATTGATTTATGAAAATATAAAACTAAAGAAATTTTTTAAGAATCTTCAACAATTAAATTGTAAAAATTACCGGATATCTCTTAGCGGCATAATTGAGTAAAATAAGTGCATGATGATGCGTTTGAGGATTTCTCGAACAACGAAGACAATCAATCACAATTTCAACGTTGAAACATGACCAATCTAGATATTTTTATAATTACATAAATTATTGCACAAAGAATTCTCAATTGTTTCAATCTAGTTTTAAACTAAATTGAATATAGTCATAAAACAAATATTTAAATAAAATTACGTTCGGCTTCTTTTTCAGTTGGATTTTCATTTTCCTCGCAACAAATGGTCATTGATGTTAAAATCAATTGTTTCAAGTATTCGATTGGAGATTGTTCTTCGCGGAGAATACATCTAAAAATAAAAATTCATGATCAATAATATACGAGCTTCATAAAATAGATTTTAAAAATCAATTAAAAAGTAAATTACATTTTAAGAAGTTTAAAGAGCGGAGCAATGAGGAGAGTTTTCTGGGAAAGCCGTTTACTCTGTGAGAGCTCTAAAACGACTTCAGTCCTCTTCGTCCATTCCTTTTCATCTTCTTTTTTGACTGGTTTTCCCTTGACCAAACCTTTGCTTTCTTTCCTTACAACTGGAGTTGTTGAACCTTGAGATTGACGCTTTTGAAGCTGAAGACATTTCTCAAGCTCATTGGCTACGATTGAAGCATCCAAATTCCACTTCCTCACTGTACGCTGAATTGCCACTTTTTCCTATTAAAATTATTACATTTAACGAAAATAACAAGAAATCTTTAATTAATAATAAAGTTTAAAAAAAATAATAAATTATATTTTATTTAAGTTAAAGATTAAACTAAATAAATACTAGATAAAAAACTAAAAGGCCTTTATTTCAATTAATTTAAATTATTACCTCTGGAACTTCACAGTTCAGAGACGCGTCAATCATAGAATTGAAAACATTCATTTTGACTGCGACTGCAAAGGAGTCGAAAACAACTTTTGTGAATTTGGGCAAAACTGTGGTGGCCGCCTTGGAATTATTCAATATTTCAGGGAGAATTTGAAGAGCTTGGGGTGAGCAATCGTAGCATTCAAGTAGAGCATAGAAAAATTTGGAAATTGAGTTGGATTTGAGGAAATGCTTGACCAGAAAGAAAAAGCTTCTGAACAACTAAAATAAAATGATTCAAAATAAATATTATTAAACTTAAATGTGAGTAGAGTTAATAGCTCAATTAACTGAAAACAAGTTTTAAAATTTAATCATTAGCTTATGAATAATAAAATCCGAATACCCCAGTGGATAATTTGACAAGTCGAGCCAACGAGTAAGAAATTATTTCTTCCGTGTCAGGATCAGCAATTTTCTTAATGATTGTCTGCCTAATTGATGTAAACTTCTTTTGGGAGATTCCAGCAGCAATAGCCACATATGCAGAGTGTCTAATGTAAAATTTTAAATATTGTTTAAGAAATTATAAATTAAAATGAATGATTTTAACATCTACAGGGAACTAACAATAATTTGTAACATTATGAATATTTAACATAAAAGTTTGCCAGGAACTTACTCAGGGTCTCCAACAATTTCATTTTCATATTGAAGCAAAAACCTAACAAACTCGTCAGTCTCTTCGTCCAAATTCATGGAGTTGAGAGCAACAAAAGTCCATTTCCTCACTCTGGCAGAATCATGAATAATGAAGGGAAGAGCAGAAAGTAAAAGTTCTTCACTTGCTATTTTTTTCTCATCAGCTTCATCATCCTCATCATTGATCTTTTTCTTCGCTACTTTTGGATCAATCTTGGTTGAAGTTTGTTGCCTTGCTGGTGAATCTTTGATTCTGGCCAAAGCGCCTCTAGTCATTCTCGACGGCGTTGACTCAACTTCACTTATTTCTTGGCTTGATTGGCTCTGTTTGGACGAGTCAATTAAACATTTGGGAAGAACCTTCGTTGCAAGTTGAATCGTTCGAAGTGTATACAATTCATTTTCAATCAAATCTTCCTTCTTGGTCAAATTCTCTCGTTCTTTGCACAACATCATAAGACTTTGCTTGATGAAACTCAATTTCTCTTTTTCATTCTCCAAATGTTTCTGGAAATAATAAAATAAACTTGAATTATTTTCCATAAATCAAAATTTTCTCATCTTTAACTGATAGATTATAAAAACTTCAGATACTTTTAATTATGTTATATTTATATAACCCAATTTAAAAGCAAAAAGAATTTTCGAAACTCACTTTAAAAAATTCAGTGATGAATTTCATGGAGAGATTTCTCCTATCGTAGAACTCCGCTTGGAACCAAACAAACTTGGTGACTCTGTCAATGAAATTCAATTCCTCATTTTCGTCCTTCGCGAATCCTTGTGGAAGTGATGCCAATTTTGAGTAAACAAGTTCGAGACTCAACTTCCTCTTTTTAGAAATCAATGGAAGGAGTTTTCCAATATTTTCTTCCGTTACAGGATAGGAACCATCGTTGATGAAACAGCCAAACTAAAAAGTTTTAAAGTATCAAATTAACATAAATATTTTAAATCAAATATGTTTTAAATTATGTATTTTAATAAAAAAATTTTGTAAATTGTTTATTTAGTTGAACGGAATAAAAAATAAATGAATTTTATTTCAGATTAAAGTACAAAATTAACAAACCTTTCTGGCAAGCTTCATCAATGTGTCCAAACGGGCAATTGAAGGGGTGACAAGGAAAGCATTGAGTGAAACATCCAAAGGATTTTCCATATTGAAAGATAAAGACTCAATGCAAGAATTCTTCATTGAAGAGATTTTATAAGAGAATTTGCAAAATTCATCAAGAGTTGCTTCTTTCACTGTTAATAAAATATTTATTTTTTACATTTTAACATCCTCTTTCATTAGATTCATCATTCATCTATTAGCATTTCCAACAGTTATTTGTTTTAATTCTACTTAAGTTATAAGCCTTACTTTCACTGTATTGGCTTAAAAATGGATCTTCTTTAGCCAAAGGCGTGCTCAGAATGGATTTCATGACGATGTTCAACTCTGCCTCCTTCTTCGGGAACAAATATGGAAGGATGAATTTCATAACCTTAAAAATTAACAAAAAACCAATTAAAAATTAAATTTCTAACTAAATATTTTTTAGCTGTTGAAAAAAATATATAAATTATGATAATCCTATTTACTTTACCTTTATTCGAAGTTTGTCTTCTTTCGAAAGTTTGGCCGAAACAATGCATAGTTTCTTAATGGAGAGTTTTAAATGTTTCTTCTTTTCTGCAGCTGCAAAAAGCCTCTTAACGAGAACTTTATTAGTATAAAGTTTCTTTAAAATCTTGATTTTCAAACTTAAAACCAATTTCATAATTTGCTCAGAATCGTCGGCAAATCGGTCAAAAAGGGCCTTTGCAATTGGGTTTTGATTCTTCTTTATGGTTTTGATCTTTTTTGTTTTGTCAGAAACAACTTGAAGTTTGCCATTTTCCTTTTTGGCACAATTCACCATTATTCTTGCTCTTTTAGTAAGTTTCTTGACAGCTTCAAGTCGAACTGCATGATCAGCATGTTGGGCCAAAATGTACAAATTTGCAGATTTTCGATTATTGGTCAATTCCTTTGCAAATGCTGGATCGTCAGCCAAAATTAGGGAAAACTCTGTAGGACAATTCATTTCAAACTTTGAGAGAAATCCGTCAGCCAATTTTTGAACATCAAGTTGTGAAGATCCAGTGTAATTCAAATAAACCGTTCTACAAAATTAAATCCCCTTAGAAGTCATTTCAAATATAATTTTTAAATATTTAAATTAAAAATGGGAAAATTAAAAACAGATATCTTTGCTTCTGGTTGAGATCATTTAACTCACTTGAATAATTCACCACGTTGTTTGAACGAGAAGTTCGGATTAATCAAAAACTTCCAAACGGTGTTTGGTCGAAGTGGCTTAATTTCTTCCACTCCAGTTTGAGTCGAAAGGAGTTTTAATGCCAATTGTGAAAAATCCCATTTATCAGAAAGCTGCGTGATGTTCTCCATAACTTTCTCAACATTCTCAATTTCAAGTTTCCAATAAGAAGGAATTGATGAAGCGAGATAATTGGCCAACAAGTAACTTTGTGTTTTTAATTCTTGAGGGTAAGTCTAAGAGAAGGAAATATATTATAGTTAGTCATTGTTTTGTGAATACGCAAAAGAAATAAAATTATTTGGTTAAAATAAGTCGAAAAAAGTTTGGATGTATTGCTGTTCATGTTCTTATTGTGTATTAAAAATTAAATAGCTTTTTACCTTTAACAATAAAGACACAAATTGTGGTAGCTGATTGAGCGTCTGGATGTAAACATCTTGAATGTCCTTCGTGAATGAGTGCAATGAGCTCAAAATGATATAAAACATGGAGAACTTTTCTTCGCTTGAAGTGTTCAATTGGCCATCATCGAGTTTAATCTTTTTCATTTGTTTGAAAAGTCTGTCGTAAATGTTGTTTGCAATGAGGATCTGCTTTGAACGTCTCTTCAATCCGTACTCAAAACTTGAAATGTGTTTAATGATTCCAACAATCGTAGAGGTGAAAAATGCATAGAATATTTTCAAATTGTGTTCTTCGTGATGCTAAAAATGGATTTATTTAAAATTATCAGGATAATCCAATATAATTTTCTTTTAACTTACGTTTTTCATTTTAATAAGTTAGAAACTTACCGACATGAAATTTTTCAATGTGTTAAACAACCATTGAATAAATGTTGGTCTTGCATTTGAATGAAGAGTTCCTTTACAAAGAGTTGAAGCTGACTTTACATACGGAACTAACCATTCCCACATAATGTTTTCTTTATATTTCTCAATTTGTAAGGCCTAAATAATGAAATAAATAATTTCAATAATTTCAAAAATAAAAATGTATATGAAAATCACAATAAATTGTTATATTTTTTATCATAATTTTGTTCAAAATTGTAAGCCTTGAAGTAAAGTTTTTACTCAATTACTAAAAATTATTGAATATAAGTAACATGCCTGAATGATGAGGACGAAAGGCCTAGTATCATGATAAGGAAAAATGCACTTGAGAATGCTCGATACATTAAATCTTTCAATGTGAAACCTGCACATTTAAAAATTAAAAAATGCTATGATAAATCGTTGTTTGTTTGCAAAGTTGAAATTAACAATTTACCTGTTAATAAGCCACTCGAAACATTTGAGTGAGGCCTTCATCATCATGAAAGGCGACAAGGAAATTAAGAATTCGTCAATCATTTCGTCCAACTTCTTGTTCTCTTCAACGCTGAGAACAGCTCTTTGGAGTCTCTTGGAAGCCTCATTGAAAATGATTGATTCTCTATACTTGTCAAACAATTTAGGATCAAGATCTATGAGATCTTCAAGTCCTTCAATACCTGTATAGTAAAATTTAAAAATAATTACTAACATTCCAAAACTAAATTAATAGATTAATCGTATAATGATAATAAATGATATAAAAATTACCAATTTGGTAAAATGTTTCGCGATCGTAATTGGCTGCTTCAGAAGGAGTAAAGAGAATGGAACTTCGCCTTCGTTCCTGAACGAGTAAGCTGGAAGCTGGGACGGTCAAAGCCGCCAATTGCCTCTTCAACGACGTTGACATCCTTGAATATCTTTAATATTTTTTAATTATTAGTATAAGATGAATTATAAAATTACCATTTAATAAAACAATAAGGCATAATTGAAGAATATAAGCCCAACTGTATTTCAATACTAATTAACTGTATGAACCAACTAATTAAGAATGAACCATGAATTAAAACTAAATATCTAAGATATTCTTGAAGAAACTTTTTTAAATGGATAAAATATAGAACTCACGCTCTCTATTTAATTTCTCATCGGTGTTAATGAATAATTATTACAAACCAAAAGAGCTTCTTATTTCTTTCTTTGCTATGCTTTTGGAGCTGGAGTTGCAGCTTGATCTTTTTCGCTTGTTTCTTGTTTGCCCTTTCTCCAACGTGGTGAACTCAAATATCCCTCATCTAAATGCACGATATATAAACTTTTCAAGTATTTTATCAATCAACCCCATTGTTTCTTTTGCAGCATTGGAATTATTGCAAATCAATATGAAAAGAGTTACAAGCGAAAGAAATATTCGACAATTTCCTAATTTTTGAAAGACTTTAGTGTTAATTATTATGAATAATACGAAGAACAATAATAGCTCAAATAAAATGACTCCGAATAAGGTGAGATTATAACTTTATTATGTGATAACTCATATTTAATGAATTACACAATTACAAATTAATTAGGATTTATATTTAATTTGAGAAGCAAGCGACAGGACCAACCAAACCACGACCACCAGCATTGTGGAGTTCAAGAGACGTAGTTCTTTGGCTCGAAAGACATTGCGGGGATTTGGGAACTCAATATTCTAATCTTTTTTATGAGGTAAATAAAAAATGAATGGGGGATGTGCATTTTAAGTTGACATTTTAGTTAATTGTCTCTTAAATTATAATATGGTCAATGTGAATTGCAAAGAAATATTAACTCGTTATTTTGCATTTTCAGCATAATGTAACGGGAAGAAGTTTATTAAGAATTAACTCTGCTGCCCTTGAGAGGATGGGAATTGTTGAATTAGAGCATAGGGATAAGATTCATCGAGAAATAATGAAATTGAAGTTACGTGCGGATATTTTAGAACTTCGTGACCTCGAAAAACAACTAACAACGTCATCGTCCTACTTAAATGTTCTTTGATGTTTGTAATTCCTATTGTGTTCTCAATCAAAAATTATTATTATATCGACTTTCAAATCATTAGATTAATTGATATGTCTAATGTTCAACTTTTTTTAAAACGCGTTCAAGATAATTTCGGCTTATTTATAAATATTGTATTTTGTGTATCCCATAAATAATCTTTCTCATAATTGATGAATTAACTTTAATAATATTTTGCTAATTTTGATATTTTCAAAGATTTGTATCCTAAAAGCGTAAAATGGCATTTGCTGTAATGTGCTAGGAGCTTTTCATAATGCTTCGACAACCGCCTGATTATTTTGTAATAATAAAAATTAATTTTCTATATAATACATTGAATAATATATATTAAATATCCTTTAAATCTGCCCCTTGTACAATTTTTCGTTGGTGTGATATCGCTATCTTCTCCCTATATCGAGGGTCTCAAGAGTTCTTGACAAGATTTTATCTTAACGTGACAAAGCGACGAATTGATTTTTAAGTGTTTGTCCATATTAAATGAATGACTATTTTGTTCTTCTGCCTGTACACTACTCAATACTCAATGTACACTAAACTACTAATTCACTACTTGTTAAACAAAAAGAAATTAATGGAATTGTTTAAATTGCATAACAAAAGCAAACAAAAATCTCGCGTAGTAAGCATAAAATGATCAGAAAGCTTCTTGGCTCGTGGCTGGAAAATTACTATTTGGTAACACTATTGATTTAATAGCTCAATTTACCATTATTTCCCACAACATACTCGTCCGTTACATTAAGCAAAAAGCAGATACTTTTCTAATTCTCTATTGTGTTCTCATAAGCTTCTTTTAAATCTTATATTACTCCATCACTTTATTGACAAAAGAGTTCTAATCTCATTGACATAATTATTCATCTTGGTTTTTGGGCCCGTCATATAAAAGGAGTTTAACCTATCAAAGGTTCAACGTTCAAGTTGACTCAAGTTCTTTATTTATGTTATGTCTCAAAGTATTTTCATCCGTAGATTAAATTCTTGGAGTGCAAACTATACTTGAGAAGAGAACACTATAATTTCATTAGAACTTGTCTGAGTTTGTCATTTTCAACCAGACAGGAATAGAGCACAGTCGAATCTTCATAAAAAGGATCTTTGCTATGTGCCATTGAGTATTTTTGTGTGAATTATAGGCTGGCGCATGTATAGCCAAAATCTCAGCTGCTGGGGGGAAATGCAGTAAAACATCATCAGCATTGTACATGCTGGAAAGGGTTCAATAATCTTTTCATTCATCAGACTTCCTCAACTTCCTTAAACGCCCACGACTCCATCCAATAAATCAATTTAAAATTAAGAGCTTTAATTTTCTGTGCCTTGTTCAAAAAGTGTCAGGATGGGTGAATCCGAGTATGAAGAAATTGCTTTTAAGCCTCAAAGGAGACAACAAATTGTCGGAGCTCTTGTTGGTAAGTTTTTACAATTCATTTTCACTCATCAATCCACGTGCTTCTTCTCGCATGCATTTATGTGAATTGCGTATTTAATTCTATCTTTTTAACAATCAAATAATCAATGCCGTTATTTATTCATGACCTTCAAATTGTAATTCTCCAGCGGCAATTGGAGCATTTAGTTTAGGGAATATGCTTGGATGGACATCTCCAGCACTTCCGGAATTACGAGCTGAGACTGAAAAGTTTCCTGAACTTGGACCTGAAAACCCATATGAATCATGGATATCATCAGTTGCCAATGTAAGTAAAGGATTAACTACATGGTTAATTTGGTTAATAGGTACATAAAGTACTGAGTATAATTTTATATATTTTTTAAATGACCAAATTACTTAATCGAACTCCTTAAACGGATTAAATAAATTCCAATTTTAAATTTAAAAAATACTTATAGATAGGAGCCTTAATAGCAGGTTTGATGGTCGGTTACTTAATTGGATTAGTCGGAAGAAAGAAAACCCTCATTTACCTCTCTGTGCCTTTTACAATGAGTTGGGTTTTACTCGGCCTCTCTCAAAATATTCCAATGCTTATTGCAGGGAGATTCTTCACAGGTAAGATTTATTTTCTCATTGCCCCAGCTAATGAATGTGTTTTTTTATCTTATCTTGGTTAAAAATCAACTTTAATTTCCAATTACATTAAATAGTTTATTTTTATTTTTACATATAACGATAATAATGAGGGTTAAACTGAAATTTTTTTTTAAATATGAATTTTAGGATTCTTTGCTGGAGCATACTCGTTAGCTGTCCCAATTTATGTGAGTGAAATAGCTGAAGATCAAATAAGAGGAATGCTATTAAACTCAATTATTATTTTCCTTGTGTCTGGAATTCTTTTTACGTAAATTCCTAATTAAAAATGATTTTTCAATGAATAATCCAGTTATGAAATATGTTAATAAAGGAATCCTCTCCTTATTTGAAGGTATGTGGTTGGAGCTTTGGTTTCTTGGATTTGGCTTTCACTCATCTCTGCCGTCTTCCCAGTTATTCTCTTCGTCTCCATGTTCTTTTTGCCAGACACTCCAAGATTTCTCTTAGAAATGGGCGAACCTGAAAAAGCATACGAATCACTCATGTTCTACAGAGGAGCATCCTCCAATTCACAAGTTGAAGCGGAGTTCGAACAGGTTAATACCCATTAATAAAATTAATAATTTAACTATATATTTACAATATTTAATACAAATAAAAGATTAATATTTTCCAGTTAACTTAACATAAATAATAAATAGCCATTTAACATAAATAATAAATAGCCATTTAACATAAATAATGATTAATTAATAGATAGAAGAAGGAATTGAAATATCTGCCAAGGAATCCGGAAAATATCGAGATTTACTCAAACCCCAAGTATTGAAACCTCTTGGAATCAGCATGGCTTTGTTTTTATTCCAACAACTCGGTGGAATCAACGCCGTTATCTTTTACTCTGTCGACATTTTCAACTCTGCTGGCACTGACATTAGTTCTCATTGGTCTTCAATTGCAATCGGAGCCACGCAAGTTGTTTTTGTGGTCATTTCTACGGTTTTGATTGATCGAACTGGGCGACGAATTCTGTTGATTGTTTCCTCTGCTGGAATGGCCGTTTCCATTTGCACTCTTGGAGTTTTCTTCTACTTGAAAGAGAAGAATGACAATGTGATACCTGAGGGACTTGGATGGCTCCCGCTTATGAGTCTTATCATTTACATCTGCACTTATAACATTGCTCTTGGTCCGATTCCTTGGGTCATGATGGGAGAATTAATCCCTCCTCACGTTAAAGGTAAATTAAGAGATTTTCTCAAATCCAATTAACTCCGTCAAAACTATGATATAAATGATATAATGATGATCATAATTTCTGTTCGTGATTTATGGACATGAACAACATGGCAAAGAAAATCATTCAATGACACGGATAACACCTATAAATAATACTAATAAATATTACTTTTATACATAAATTATTATTTATTCCTCGGCATTTAAACATCATTTTAAAAAATATATGTATCTCTGCTATAAAATAATGTTTAAAATTGATGAATTTTAGGAAAAGCCTCGGGAGTAGCCGCTTCATCTTGTTGGCTTCTCGCATTTATTGTCACAATGACGTTCAAGGATTTAGAAGTGGCAATTACGTCTTATGGATGCTACTGGCTCTTTGGAGGAATCTGTATTATTGGAACGGTCTTTTCCATCTTTATTGTTCCTGAGACCAGAGGAAAAACTTTTGAAGAAATTCAACAATATTTCTCTTAAAAAGATTTCAAAAGCCTTAACACAATTAATTATTTAGATTAGGATCTAATTAATATTTGGGTAATTTTATATTTATATACAATGCGCAACGAATCAAGCATTTACTTCTTCTTTAATTTCTTTGTTTCATTTAACATTAAAGCCATTTGGTTTTATACTAAATAGCAAACGCAACTTAAAATTCTTTTCTTTAATTTAAATACTCATATATTCATGTTCTACTTTTTACTTAATATTATAATATCAAATTATTTATTTTGTTATTGAAGTAAAATATTTGTTTTTAACATTTTAGTACTTTTGAACAAATGTATATAAAATGTAATTATTATCCAGCGAAAACTCTTGTACAAATATAACTCAAGAATATTACTAGTTGATAAAAATCCAATGATTGCTCTCTATTCATATTTAATAGTCCATATAATTAGTATGTATAGAATACTTATTGTTTGTTAGAAGAAGTATTGTGGAACAACATGTCCTATCTATCATGAATGTAACGTTTACATTTATGCTCTAATACATAATAATATTTGTAAGTGTATGAAAGAATGTAGATATACAATATGTCAATATACACAATTTACCTGAATGTTCTTTATCAAACTTAAATCCTTTTTACTTAAATACCCGACGGTTACAAGTAAATTCCTGGGTCATTTGCAGACCCATCCATATTTACACTCACGAAGGTAATATAAAAATACACATCGAGTCATCCTATTGTTAAGTGAATCTTTTTAATGTTCTGTTCTAAACACCAGACTCACCACAAGTGCCAACGTGTTGAGTAGCTGTTTTAAATACAATGAGTTAAATAAAAATTCGATTCATTTACTTCATTGCCAAGTCCCATTATTGTGTTAATGTGAGTGAGTGAGTGAGTGAGTTAATTTCACTTTCAAAATGTACTTATAAATATTATTCGATAAATATTTTACTTGAGAATTAGCCTTTAAGTAATAACAGAATAACAGTATTTAAATATTTATTAAATGAGAGTATTAATAAGCTCTCACTCTCATTTATGACCCAGTTATTCATAACATAAATGTATCACTTTGGGACAAATCAAATATTTGTTTAACAATTCATAAATGTTTAAACCCTATTTTATTTGTCGTTCTTGAATACTTTTAAAACTATTATTGTTGGTGTTCTTACTTGTTCTCTTATTATTATATGTGAAGCTAGTGTGTGTATTAGAATCAAATATACAAAGTGTAGCGTCAACAAGAAACAATATTTTAAAACACAAATAACTATCTTACAAAAAGTGCAAAATTAAAGTTAGTTCAAATGTGCGGAATTTAATAAAAAGGCCTAATTTAAACAATTAATAACAATTTTGCAATCATTCAAATATTCCTAATCCTTTTAGACTCTGAATTATGTAAGAATATGAGCACATTAAAACGTTGACCTTCCGAGTGGAGATTAACTTTATCGTGTTTTCCATATGGGGACAAGTTCAGATAAATCATAACATTGTACCTGCTATAGAAGTACAACAGGCAAGTTCTGGGATAAGGTTTCAATAAACTTGAAGAAAGTTCAATAGATCAGAATGATACCAGAGTTGACAATCATGGAGGATCGTGGGTTGTCAACTAGACCGCAGGTTCTGGCGAGTTTAGTAGGTAAACTTGTTGTTTTTTCGCTCTTATTTTTTTATTTAGCTCGTAAATAATTTTTATCCTGTTGATCACCTATGTCATAAACCAATGGATTTATTTGCTAATTAGCTTCCATTGGAGGATTTTCACTGGGAACTGTATTAGCCTGGACTTCTCCTGCTTTGCCTAAAATTGAAGAAACCCAAGAGTTTGGAAAAATATCAATTGAAGAAAAATCATGGATTGGATCATTAGTGACTGTGAATAATATTTTTAAAATATATAATATAAATTAAACCATTTAATTTTTCTTACAGTTTATACAGTGGTACTAAACTGCTTTTTTGGCAGTTCAGTTTATGAAAGAAAATTTTCAATTTGTTTAGGTCGGTGCAATATTTTCTGGTCCGGCAGCCGGGTTCCTTATAGGAAGATTCGGTCGGAGAAAAACAATGATCATTTTATCCGTTCCTCTCTTTATAAGTTGGCTTCTTATCGCCGTAGCCAATTCAGTGTCTCTTTTGAGTATAGGCAGATTCTTCACGGGTAAATTAATCAACATAGCTCTCAATATTCTAAATTAATGGCAATTTTAGAAAAAATGAACCCTGTAACAGCCTAATTAAACAAGCGGGCATTTAATTATATCTCTAAGCTAAATAATAATTTTAAGTGCATATAAAGTACGATTACTTGAAGAGTACTCATAAAGAATGTAATAGTGTAACGAGTATTTACATTTACAATGTCAGGATTGTTCAGTGGAGCGATGACCATCGTCGCGCCTGTTTACATCACTGAAATCTCCGAAGAAAATATACGAGGCTTCAATGGATCGTTGTTCCCTGGTTTATGTGGATTTGGAGTTCTTTTTACGTAAGTCTATCGAAAAAAATTTCTACAGAAAGTACACTCCTAAAAACTTAAAAAAATTTTACTTTTAAATGAGTATATTTAAATGAATACAAATTAAATTAGCTAATTATTCGGAAACAAAATAGATACGTTTTGGGAGCCTTAATCACATCATGGAGAACTTTGACTCTCATTTGCACACTCATTCCCCTCATCTTTTTGATCTTTCTCAAATTCATTCCTGAATCTCCCATTTACTCTCTAGTAAAAGGGGAGAAACGAGAAGCTGGAAAATCTCTTATGTGGCTCCGCGGAGCCCATGATTTGGAACAAATTGAAATGGAATTACTTCAGGTTTTTCAACATAAAATAAAAAGTATAAAAATGTAAGAGATCATGTTTAATTTAAAAAATAATTTCAGATGAGAAGTATCACAGACATGGCAGATCCAAAAAGAACGAAAACACTAACCCTGAGAAATTTCCTTTCACCTTCAGTGACGAAACCCTTGTGTATTTCAATGGCATTGATGCTCTTTCAACAAATGTGTGGAATCAATGCTGTGATCTTTTATACAGTTGACATCTTTAAAGCAGCTGGAACGAACATAGATCCAAATTTATCAACAGTGATCATTGGAGTTGTCATTGTTTGTGCTACGAGCGTGACAACGATCCTGATGGATCGTCTTGGCCGACGAATTTTGTTTATTATTTCAAACGCTGGCGTGGCCATTTGTCTTTTTCTACTTGGACTTTTCTTCTTTATGAAAGAGAGAAACGGAGTTGTGCCGCCTGGATTCAACTCAATTCCTCTTGCTTCGTTGATTTCTTTCATTATTTTGTATAATTTGGGACTCGGGCCAATTCCGTGGCTTATGATGGGAGAACTCATTCCTCCGCATATTAAAGGTTTGTTAATTATTGTCATATAAGATAAATATTACTCATAGTATTGAAAACATAGCAATAGTTCTGAAATTCATGAGAAAATGACAATTGTGTAAATTGTTAGTTGTATTTATATTACACTTGAATTAATGCAATTTATAAATAGGGGTTGGATCTGCAATTGCCTCTTCTTTCAATTGGTTCATCAGTTTTCTGGTAACGAAGTCATTTGAAGATATTGGACATACTTTTGGAACCGCCACTTGTTACTGGTTTTTTTCAATTGTTGGAGTCATTGGAACAGTTTTTACTTATTTGGTTTTGCCAGAAACGAAGGGAAGAACTCTCGAAGAAATCCAAAATATATTTAATTAAATAATAAGTATACTATATGATACTTATTATAATATAATAATTATCACATTTGGTATAAAATCACTTTAATAAATCTCATTTTTGATAATATAAAAGAATTAATCAGTCTAATCAGAATTTATTTTATTTTACGTCGTTACATCACGAGTCTTATTTCTACTGATCAGAATTTGAATTTGGATTATTATATAATTAAAAGATTAGGAATGATTGTCATAAGATTACAATGCGCAATGGGGCCCTCAAAAAGAACACAATTAAACTGTAATCAATAATTAAATACACTTTCATAAATAATACTGAAATATGGTTTTACATGATTAACAAACTACGAAAAAGTGAATAAAAGAAACCACACCTAGTTTATGGTGCTAGTTTATGGCTATAAACCAGCTATAAGGCTACGCTATGATTTATGCTAAAAGTTATTCATTTTTTGATTGAATGAAAATATTAATTGTAAAAACTAAATTCCTACCACGGAAATGGAAATAACATTATGCAATTTTTGACTAAAATAACGTGAATAACGTTTGTCAGCTCAAAAGTTAAATTGTGGTTTGCTATAATATAATATAGTAATTTAAATTCTATAAATTGATCAACTTCCTTTAAAATTAAGATGACAGAAGAACGTCAAGAGGAGTTGATCGAAGAACTTCTGTATTTACAAGACGAAATAGCCAAGGCCAAGGAATTAGTAAAAGGTTTGGTCCAAAAGAAAGAAGTTTGGAGTGATGAAATGAAGAAGGAGCTTTTGGCTCGAGTGCGGACCCTCCACGCGGAAGTGAAGCCAAAAAGGGAAGAAATCAAGAGATTGAGAAACGAAGTGAAAGTCCTGACTGAGACGCGAAATGCCCTAGAACAGAATTTCATCAAAGGACTTCAAGAGCGAGAAGAAATGGAAAGGGCGAATGGGCAAGGTGGAGATTTATTCGATTCTCTCCAGAAGCGCGAAGACGTGGCTGACAAAAAGGTCGATGTTGACAGGACAAAAATGGGAAATTTGGAAGGAATGTCCAGATTTTCGGTTCATCTTATTGACGCCATTGCCGAGAAAAAAGAACAGTTTGAACCACTTTTAGATCGTATGCCTCAATTATAAATTAATTTTTAATCAACATTATTTTACAGATGACTTGACTATTATTGTTAAATTGAAATATAAGGAAGAATTTTCAAAACTTTTTATAGAAATTCGCTATATAAGAGAAGAATTGGCGGATTTGAGTCTTGAGCACGAATTGGGGAAAAATGAGTATAAAAAGATGAAAGAGGAAGTTGAAAAAGAATATACTATCATCATGAAAGCAAGATTAATTCTTTCATTATTACCTGCATAATATAGAATTGATAGTCAAAATGAAAGAAACATGGATATTTTAAAATTAATATACAAATTTAATTATTAATTTGAAGGACATGAAAGGAATGAAGGGACAAATTGAGAAAAACGACCTCGAGTTCTGCATTTACAAGATGAAACTGAGGAAATTGAAATTCGAGAGAAAGTTCCTCCGAGAAGCCTCAAGTTCCCCTAATGCTCTTCGTCTTCATCCCATTGGAACATTCAAGTGATTTAATTATCATCCATAATTTTATTATATATTTGTTTAATCATTGGATTTGCGAATAAATGTTTATTAATATTACTTATAGAGAAAAGATAACCAAGAAGATTAGAGAAGAGGAAGCGAGAAAAGAAATTCTATTGCGAGAAGCAGAAAGGTTAAAGACGAATGAAGCTGATTTATTGTTTCAACTTTCCATTTGGAACAACTTAAAATCGTAATTACTTAATTAATAATTTATAATATTTAACAAATTATAATGTTTCGTGATTCTTCTGCTCAACTGAACAATACTTAACAGCTTTATGTTCATTTTAGCATTTTTGACTTAAAAGTTCAAGCTAAGAAACGAGAGAAGGAATTGGAAACAATGGGGTTTGATTCAGTTTCCTTTACAAATACACGATCAAATCACGAAGAAAGCTATAAAGAGGAAGATTCTTCGTTTGATGAGCTTTAATTTAATTAGTGATAATTAAAATTTATAAGTTTGGTTTGAAAAAGACTTGTAATGGAGTTCAGTATATTTCAATTATTTCATTAATAAATTCTATCTTAAGATTACATTTAATTAAATATTTTAATAAATTTCGTACTAATAAATGATTAGATTTTGCAATTATTCATGACTATAAATTCAAATTAATTCATAAATATGACGTCCAATTTCAATTGAGTAATTATTTTTTAAGAAATGATCCTCGATTTCATGTTTGGGAATTTTGGTGGAAAGTCCCCGCAAATGGAAATTCTCGTCTATTATAGTCATTGTTAGGTTATAGGGATTCCTGATTATCTAAATTTAGTAGTTTTAATCAAATTTGGTTTACCTGAAGCTTTCATATAATCTCTTAACCCATTAATCACAATCATTGCATCAGCCCAGAGTTGATATTCAGCACGAAAGCTCATTTCCTCCAACAATTGTTCTCCAAGCGAGGGAGCTCCATTGTTGCTAAATCGTCATTAAGTGCAGATGAAAATGGTGAAAATATTAAAATGATTAAAATAGAGGTTAGGGAAGTTATAAGTGAGGATGAGGATTGTAAATGTTAATTTGCATTGAACATTGAGCAAGAGAAGGGGGAAAACTAGTTTTTACATGCAAAAGAAAGCAGTTTGACTCATTTCAATTAAGAGTTTTGAAGAGATGGGAATTCTTTGCCCATGAAAGATCTTATTGCCCCTTTGATTAAGTAAAATTCCTTGAGATGAAAACCTTCAAAATTCAATTCTAATTAAATCCTTTTATCTAAAATATCGTAAAAGTTCTAATTAAAGTAAACAAACCTGGATAAAATCTCAATATAGTGAGGGATTCCATGTCTATAAGGCATTTGAGTCAAATAGAAATTGAACAGCCACCAAATTTCAGTGCACAATGGTTGATTCTATTTATTAAATAAAAACAAATAAAGGTCTACTTGGTTAAATAATTAAATGAGCTTACCCTTAAACGTGAACTGATTTTATTAAAAATAAATTGTCTAATAATAAATATTTATCATAGTATTACATGGGTCATTCCGGCATAAGCTAAAGGGATTTTTCCTCGACCGTAAATTCTCATTGGTTGGGATTTCAACTTCGCAATTTCTGATTCAGAGTGGAGGCCTTCAGTCGGCTTTTTTAAATGAAACAATAAAAATATTATTACCAAATTAATATAGTTTATTTATTGCTTTTGTAAATTATATTTAAAATGTTATAAAAAGTTATCTAATAATAATCTCATTACTTCGTGGTAAATAGACGAACAATGAACATTTGGAATTCTGAACAAATTTGCTGGATGCGTCAAACTCTCATTTTCACTCTTGTTCTCGTATAATGATCTGAGCAAAGTTTCAATCTTAACATTCTTTTGGACCTATAAATCATTTTCACTAATGGTTTAATTAAAGTTTTGGAAAATTAAAAGCATTTTTACTAGTACTATCCGTTTTTTTACTTCTTTTCGTCCTGTTCTCAAATATGTGTAAATGATAGAAGGAATGAATTGAGAAGTGAAAAGCTTCAAGTTTTTCTCCTTCGACAAGTAAAACTCATAAAGCAAAGATAACAACTTGTCCAATATCTGTATTTGTAAATGGAAAAAAGATGCGCCAATTAAATAAAATGTTTATATTTTATATACATCTAATATCAAAAACTCATTTACAAATGTACAAAATGGTCATAATGAAATGAACAAACCAGCGTATTTCTACTGTCATATAAAATGAAAGAGATAAAACCATCAAACAAATGCTCGTCTGCTAAAATCTTGTTTCCGAATTCCTTCTCCTTTTCTTCATTGGTTTTCAACATTTTCCACTTCTCATGGAGTGAAGTGATTTGATCTTTTCCAGAAGAATTGACAATTTTCTTTCTACTAACATCTTTAGCATAGTACCACAAAAAATTATGTAGAAGAGTCAATTCATAAATAATAAAATTTTAAACTTTCGCCTTTTTGGTATTTATATACTACAAAGGTTCGTACTTGGCTAATTGAGTACTTTCCATGTGACTTAATTTAATTGTAAATATCTATATTACTTACCCTTTTTTCTCGTATCTGAATCCCTTTTGACATCTAATGAGAATATTATGGAAAGTTTAATGCAAAATATTAATTTTATACTTTACCCTCTATTTCCATTAATAAAATTACTTATGAGGATAAAGGATAAATAAATAAATTACTAGTTTCATTATTGACAGGCGGATTTTCATAATCTGAATGATCGGATGCATATGAATGAACATATTTTTCTATTGGGTTAACGTCAAAGACAAATATGAGAAAATTGATAACAATTAAATATTTTTTGAATATCTTAAACGTACTTTTTTCTATATCACTTTCCATGAATTTTGCTGATATTTTATAAATTTTATGTGAAGTAGGAAAGAAATAACTTAACTTACATTATGAATATGAATACAATGAAATATTTAATTGAATAAATAAATATTTTATTATTTGTCTTTAAAACAAATAGATATTTCTATAACGAGTTTTTTTCATTAAATGAACATTATTTCGAATAAATATATTAGTAATTTTTGAGCGGGGGAAGCTGTGCAAACCCCGGATGTTGCGGCTGTCGTGGCGCTTCCACAATCCCATTGACTATAAGTTTGATCCAAATGGCAGAGGAGTTAGGAGTTTTACTTAATTGAATAAGCAGTTTTTTAGCGGCATCCTATTAATTAAAAAAAAAGATTTATAAAAAACCTTTAAAAGAAACCATAAAATGCAAAATAAATGCTAACTCAGACTCGAAATGAGTTTTGTTTAGAATTATAAGTTATAAACGTATAATAATTTTACCTTTAAATTTTTATGTTGGCGAGGATGCAAATAAGAAAGGCAGCCATCCGCAATTTTGTCGAGATCCATTTCTTTCATTTCAAAATAAGCACAAATTTCTGCAACACCCTGAAAAAATATGAAATTAAATGCCTTTTCCTTTATATTCCTTTCTAATAGAATCATTTAAGCACTTAAATAAATATTCATTATATAAAATAAATATTTTTTACCTCTAAAACGGTAAGTTGAAGCTTGTAAGGTTGAGTATAAGTGTAATAAACTCTGTCCTTGTCCCTCACTTTCTTCCCATCTTCTCCCAATCTTCGGAGAATCTCCGCTAATTTGGGCATCACGTCTTTCATTGTTCTCTGCTTAATAAAAGACTTTGAAGTTCTCACCAACACCATGAGTAGATCAAAAGCTTTTCGAACAATTGAAAAATCTGTCTCGTTGAATCTAAAAACCCAATTAATAATTATTATTAAAATTTTAATATTAAAATTATAGTGTATGTTTTAGTTCATTTGTCTTTCTACTCCATGAAATCTAATTAATCTAATGTAATCTACAATATGAAGCCTGAACTAATCAAATTAAATGAATATTTGAACCTAATATTAGTATATGATTAAATGTTTATATAATTATATACCTTGACACGATATTTTGCCAAGTTAAATGAACAAGGGGTAGCAAGTGATCCTCATAATCTTTCAACAAGTAAATTCCTTTTATGAGACAATCCATTGACAAGATCTGAACAGCCTTTTCATTAGCAGGTAAGAAATTGATTACTTTGTTGCAAATCTTTAAAACCAAGTTCAAGTCAGGGCTCAATTTCTTTTCTTCCTCTTCAACAAGTTTCTCTTCTGACTCTTTGGAATTTTCTCTTAAATTGTTAAATGGTTCTTGTGGACAAGCTCCGACTTCTTCGATTTTCTCATTCATCAAATCCATACATAGGAATTTCTGGTGAAGAATCATTTTTTCTTTTAAACTCAATTTCTTCACAGTTTGGGTCGGCGGAGTTGAGTCATAGTTGGGGATATGATGAGCGAGAGATGCAACGAAAGCGTAAAAGATTTGACTGAACAAAACATAAGACCCGTGAGTATAGAATTGATCACAACTCTGAGCAAAGGTTTGTTCAATCAAATTGACGAAGGTTCCTACTCGGAAGTCAAAATAAGGTGAGAGGAAGATGAGCCCGCGAGGCGTTCGCTTATTGAAGGAAATGTTAAGGAACCTCACGTTCAACTCGGACAAAATGAGATCCATGTTTGACTGCAAATATTCCTTCAGTGGTTTGCGAGCCCTCGTGCTCAAGCGTTCAAGACATTTGAGACCATTTTGACTTAAACATGGCGGCTCAGTCGAGCCGGCTTCTTCAATGAGGAAATAGAGAACAATTGGGGTGACGAAATGAGGATCGATTTCAGCCATTGTCGTCATTCCTTCCACCAAGTGCATTGATTTCCTGTACAGTTCATTGAGATCTTTGTTGTTGAGACGCTTTTGCTCTGCTGAGTCGATCGACTTCCCAACGCTTTCATAAATGGAAGTGTACAAGGAAGCGAAATAGGATAATTCAGTTTCAAAACTTGAGTTTGAACTCTTCGTGTTCTGTTCGTCGGGGAGATAATTGGAGAGAAATGAATTGAAAAAGAAGAGAAGACCCGGATTGATTTCCTTTGTATTTGAAAGAAGAGGAACAATTTCGTCGATGATGTGCTGAGCACTGACGGAATCTGAAAGATTTTTAGCTAAGGAAGCACACAACATTTTCTCAATTTCCGGATTTCCAAATTCTCCGAATTCGATGTTTTTTGAGGAGAGAGCCTTGTTGAAGATCTGAATGAGCGACGGGAAAATATGAATCAATTCCACATAATCCATTTTGCACATTGGAAGACTTGAAACGATTTTCTTTAAGGTTAACAAAGAGTCTGCGGAATCATCCGCTGATAAGTATTCTTCGACAAGTTCATGAATCCTCTCGAAGTTGTAAAGTGGTGGGTAGATTTGAACGGTTTTGATAACGGATTGAATTTGAAGGCGAATTTCTTCATTTGAGTCAAGTTGAAGAAGGAGCAAATTGTTTGAAAGGATCTCGTGACATTTCACCAATTTTCTGTAATTACACATTGAAATTACATAGAATTTTATCAATAATGCAAAGCAAAAAATGAATCTTTTGCAACTGTTAATACCTAATGATAATGTAATATTTACTGTTGATTGTGGATTTTATTGAATTTCATTGATATCTTACTCTGAATATTCTTTGATAAGCTCTTCGGAAAATAAAACAAGTTCTCGTTTAAGCTCAATGTCACCATTTACAATTAGCTCAAGACTGACGTCAGAAAAAACGATTGATAAATTTTTGTCAACAGTCATTAATTCGTCTTTTGGTATATGTTTGATTCCAGTGAAAATGGAAATTTTAAGAAGACGAATGGCTTCCTAAATAGATAATTAAGTATAAGCTTTAGATAGAAAATGAATCAATTTAAATTTTAATTCCATTGTTTTTTATTTTATTTATAAAAACTTACAAGAACGATGGCTTTTCGGCAGCTTGATTTTTTTGTAGAACACATATTGCGCAATTGACTAACAATTCCAGGAATAAACATGTAAAATTGTTTAGAAGCGACTTCATTTTCTGAGCACTGACTTGCAATTTCCCCTATCGTTTTCATTGCATTTATTCTATAGAAAATTATCATTTAATTATAGAATGCATTAATCATAAACCAAGGTCTTAGTTTTAATTCCTTTATTGAGAAATGATATATTAAATCTTATGACTCCAACTTACTTTATACTTTTGACTCTATAGTGGTTCATGGTTTGGAGCAGAATGTAAATTCCGTGTCCAATTGCAGGCATTTTGGTCTCAAAAAGTTTTTCAGAATTGATTCTTAGACTTTTCATCAAAATAGCCAAATTAGCAATAATTGGTTCTGCAATGTCTTCGTTGATTTTATTAACTGAAATCATATAATTTGGTTAAATCAGTCTCATCTCCACAAAATAAATAATGATTATTATATGAATTTACGAATAAACGAATCCTTACTCTGAGTTCCTTCTTTTGTAGCAAGACAAATGATGTGTCGTTGGAAAAGTTCGAAGAATAAGTCAAATTCCTCAATTTCCAATTTGCTAAGAAGAATTTGAAGACCATTGAAGATTCCAAGTTTAATGTCATCTCTGAAATAATTATATAAAGATAATTAAAATTATTTAAACTCATCATATAATTACTTGATTTTTGATCATTAGGAATTTATAGATCTCTTTAATATGAAAATCCTCACTTGTATTTATTAAAAACCCGGAGATGAACAACGAGAGGTAGTAAAAGGTAGTTAGCTAATGAGGAGTCAATTCGGCTTTCGCACTTTTGAACAGCTGAAGAGAATTCTTGAAGATTTGCAATTGTTGGGCCTTTCATGATTTCACAACAGAAGGGCTTGAGAGCATCAAATTGTGAGCTTTTTTTTCCATTAAGCTTAACCGAAGGCTCATGTAAGACTTCCATTCCTAAGCCCTCAACACTCCCTTAATTTATAATTTAATCCTGTTTGCAAAAATTCTTAAAAGGATCTTCATGAAAAGAGCCTCCGCGAAGGTGGGAAGAATGAAGATCCCGCTGTGGAATCCAAGGATGGCTTTTTAGCAACTCGCGCTAAATCAAATACCACGAGCAGACGAGGACGATTTTGTGCCTTGTAATTAATATAATCATTTTTAAAGAAATGCAAATTCAAGAGATAAACTTGTAAAAATTATTAGGTTCAGTGACTCATCACACTGGATGTTTATCAGTTTAGATTAACATAATAGATTAGAATTATAGTCACCTAATTAGCATTAGAGATTCTAATTTAGAGTAATACAGAATATTCAGAAAGTCTAGTGTATGTAATAATAGCCTAATTTACAGCATGAGTATAGTCTTATAATTTTGTATAGTCGTGTAATAAGTATTAAGTAATAGTCTTCTTTCGACTCTAATCTTATCTAAGAAATATTCTAAAATGTAAGGTGACTCAAGCATTCAAAATGTTTACATTTATTATGCTTAAAACTTTGTTAATCTTAAGTTTATTGAGGTCTCTAATTAACATTTGATTTTACATTTTACAGAGAGAGGAGCCGAGAAGTACCTTATGAATACAGACCTGGCTTCCGAATCATCGCCTGTAAATACTAACCCTAATGTTAATGTCGAACATGAGTGTGACTTGAGTTATTATTCTTACTATTATACTTCAGAAACAGAAGAATCTGCAGAAACCCCCAAATATTTAAATTACAGCATTTGTTTTCCGCTATCCCGGAAATATGCATCAGAAGCGGTTGAACTAGGAATCTTTCATAATAAGCTTAATAATCTCGTGATCGTTTCACATTCTAATTTTCATCGCCCGAGAAATGAACAAGACAAAGAGGAAACGTAAGTCAATACCTTTCATTTATACTTCCTGCATAGCTATGCATAGCAATTTTATATCCATTCTATTTCCATGATTTATCACGATCTCATATGCTACCAATGTAAATAAATGTTACTTGTACTTTTAACTTTTAAATAAAAACTATAAATATAACATTATTGCATTAAATAAAAAGGCCTTTTTTTAAATTTAAATACAGATTACCCGACGAAAAGGATTCTTATGAGAACGACGCACAGTTTCTAGCTCAATGGAACTCTCATTGGGCTGCAGTTGGCAACGATTTAATCTTAGCTAAATGGAAAGAAAAGTATTCTAATTACATTCGGCCAAATTACAACACGGAACTTGAAAGTCATACTAGTAGTCATTCAGCTGATCCAGCGCAACCAAGTCCTGAGAACCAATCTGACCAAAAAGAATTATCTAGTGAGGGGTTTGATAATCAATTAGAATTATCTCCAGATAGCGTTCCAAGTAATTGTTTAGTGACAAAAACCGGTACTATCTCAAGAGATAACGAAAGCTACGACTCCCTGTGGCAAGAAATTTGGGATATTCATTTAGAAGAAGAATATACCAACGAGTATAACCACTTCTGTTTAGTTTATTCCAATCAAAGTCTTATCAAACGATTTGACAATTTGAATTTGTCGTCTGGCAGCTCAACCTCGTCCAACGAGGAATTCGTAATCGAGGAGAATTACGAAACTATACTAATTATAAAATCGTTCAAAGAAGCTTATGCGACATTTGAGTCACTCAATTTAATTTTTGGAGACAACGAAGACCCTGACGAGCATTTAAGACAGCTAAAGTTCTCCACTTTTCAACTTGCTCTCGAACTTTCAAATCCGTCCCAAGTCATCTTGACTGACGAGCCCGAAATGAATAAAAGAAAGAGATCCACGAAATCCAAGGAGGGAACCGGACGAAAGCTCATGATCTCCAGAGGAAGAGAAATTGACGTGACGGACTACGACTATGGATTTGATGTCAAGGAAGGAGAAACAGCCGAGGAACCTCCACCTGGCCCTCCAACTTCAGATGTCATTTATGACCCGAGAATTCGAAAAAATATGATTGAGACGATGAACAAAGAGAAAGAAAAGTCTTTAAGAGTCCTCCCCCCCACACCGCCTGGCTCTCCTTCTCAATCTCACACATACGAAAAAACAGAGAACGGATTTGACGACTCGATCGACATTGGAATTGAGATTTCCGGGTTGAAGTATGATGACGACGAAGATGAATTTGACTCGATTGCCCCACCTACAAGGAAGCGTCGACTCTGTGGAATTAGGGACGAATCATATACTCGGGATTTAAATGACGAGGAAGATTCTTTTTACACAATTTCCCCGATAGAAAACTCTTTGGGCAATTCCCGATTTGGGGACGACGATGAATTTTTGAAGGATGATACAGATTTGGATTTAGAATACGATGAAGCCGATGTTGATGACCAATCCTTCAATTACAACGCTCAACCCGAAAATCGGGATCTTGAAAATCAAACAGACGAATTTCAAGATGCTCTGGAGAATCTCAATCCCGATGCATTGAAATTACTTGACGCTGAAGGATATATCATGGGCTCTCCTGTCGGCTCCGTTGAGGATGAAGACGAATTTCATGACGCTCGCGCTGACAACGAGTTTATAAAAAAGCCAAGGAAAATCAAGTGGAAAGATGAGGACTTTTTGAATGATATTGAGGACCAAACAGAAGAAAATACCTTTGCGCAACTTGCATTTCCTGAGGCGGATGAACACGAGATTGCCGAGTTGATCTGGGAAAACGACTCAGACGTGGACGAGATTATTGTTGAGAATGAAGATTCCTCTTCTGAAGAAGAACCAGAACAAGAAGAAGAAGAACATGAAGAAGTAGATGAAAAAATTCAAGATGCGATTGTACAAGACGGATGGGCAAAAGCAGTGGGCTTTAAGGATCCCAAACAGGGTAAACCCAAGCACCCTCTAATCACCGGCCCAGTATCTTCAACCAAAAAAAAGAACAAGGGATACAAGAAAAATGCTTTTAATTCACAAATACCTGAGGAAATAAGAGAGGGTGGATTGCAAAAATATTGGTTCCAAAGATATGAGCTCTTCTCCAAATTTGATCAAGGGATTAAACTCGACAAAGGTATTTTAATTAAATATATTTCAAGTTAATTAACTAGATGATAATTATATTTTTAAGTAAATTATAATTTTTATTTTTTAGAATCTTGGTTCTCCGTCACTCCTGAAAAAATTGCCACTCACATTGCAAATAAATGTAAAACTGATGGAGTAATAATTGATGCGTTTTGTGGATGCGGAGGGAATACAATTGCATTTGCCAAGAAATGCAAGAAAGGTATTATTTATTTAAAAACATTTCCAAATTGGTAGTGCTTATTATAATTGTTATTGATGAAATTTAATACTCAAAAATTATTCAATTGTGCAGTGATTGCTATCGACATTGATCCTATAAAGATCGAATACGCGAAACACAATGCAAAGATTTATGGTGTTGAAGGGAAAATCGAGTTCATTGTTGGAGACTTTATGGAATTGGCTCCGATCTTGACTGGCGATATTGTGTTCCTGAGTCCTCCATGGGGTGGTCCGTCTTATGCCTCTGCTCGCGTTTTCGATATGCGAACGATGATTCCAATGGATGGATTCAATCTCTTTAAGATCACCAAAAAGATTACGAACGATATCGCTTATTTCCTCCCAAGAAATGTTGATTGTGAACAGGTAAGAGAAATATATTGATTTCAAATTTACAATCTCAATAAAACTGTAAATTAAATGTAGAAAAGCCAATAGTAGACTTTTAATTATAATGATAATCCGGCTTATAAATAATATACCCATTTAAATTTTTAATGCATTAATGTTTAATTTGTGAATTTATTTGCACAGGTTGTTTTCCTGGCAGGTGAGGGGAATTCAGTGGAAATAGAGAAGAATTTGCTCAATGACAAGATTAAGACTATTACTGCCTATTACGGCAATCTCGTGTATTGTCCAAAGGATTTGAAGTGAATTCTCATTTTTCATAAATTAATGAATTTTTTATGCTACTTTCTATTTTGTAACTTTCATTTCGCTAATGTATTTAAATTAAATTACTTTTTGGCAACTGCATAAATTTAGTTGCCTTTTTATTCTTTTTTTTACAGAATGGTATATTTTATTGTCAAATTCTATACTTAATCGTTAAGCATAAGTTCCTATTGATTTTCCATTTATTGAGACCTTTTTGAGATTAAGACTTTTGTAAGAATATTAAGTTTTTTTTATTTTGATGATCCATTTTTAATTAATTTTAGGGTATTGAAATGGACTAATAATAATCTCAACTCTTAACCCCTAAATGAACTGTTTTGGTCCACATAATAGCCGCTAATTGTTCTACAATTTTTGTACTTTACTAAATAGATTTCATATTTTGTTAATTAAATAAAAAAAATCATATAAAAATGTACCTGTTTATTAATTATTTAACATGTTAATTCATTAATCAATTGTGTGATGTCATATATACGATCTTTAGAACTTGAGGCGACTTTGACGAACTTTAGTAACAGTAAAAGTACAATTTTGCAATAAGAATGCTATGTGTTATATGCTATAAGAGCAAAGATACTTAATCACAATATTACCTAGTCAAAAATACTTGTGATGATGAAATGAAAATATATATAAACGTTAAAATATTTTAAATGAAAAATCTTACTCAACTTATTAAACATAACGTTAATGTTAAATAAAACAAATATTAATGAAAAATGATTATGATTCTAAGTTAAGTTTTCGATTAAACATAAATTCATATTAACATTTTAATGGTAATATCAAAGTCAAAAAATAATGAATAAACTTCAATAAGCAAAAGTTAAATACTAATTAGAAGTTAAAGACAGAATCGGCAATTTCCTTCATTCCAAGTCCCTCCATGATATAAACAAGGTTCGCAATATTCGCATCATCCTGTTCTTGCTCCATCCATATCTTGAGCATGTATGCTGCAGGAGAATCTTTATTGCTCTCAGTGAAAAATTCCAACTAAAATAATTAAAGATTTATAGAATTATGTTAATTTTCATAAATAAGCACTTCCTAAAAAAAATACAAAGTTGAGGAAGAAAAAATACCTCGTCGTCACTAAAGCCTAATTTAAGTCCAAGTTTTTTCCAATCTTCTTTAAGAGCTTTTCCAAGTCTAATTTCTTCTTCGGCAGTAAGGTTCCTCAACTTCTCGTCCTTCATTTCCCCGTCATCTCCGTCCTCTTCATGGAGCTTCTCGAGCTCCTCATCAATCATGTCGATATCTTTCTTTTCTTCTTCCTCAGTTTCATCCCCACTCATCGACTTCTCATCTCCGGATTTCTCATCTTTCTCCTCCTCCTTGGCTTCACCCTCTTCCTCCGCACTTTCCTCTCCTTTCTGTTCTCCATTGTTTTGGGTCGAAGCCGACTATAAAATAATTTAGTATAATTGTTATCTTAAATAATCTTATTTTATTGTTAGATAAGCTTTGATTTTTTAATACTTCTTGAGTTTCTTCACGTAAAACTTGATTCTCGGCCATTATTTTCCTCAGAATATACTCAAGGTAAACTTGCATGGGATGAATCGGCGAGGAGCCAAACATTTGAAAGAACAACGGACTTCGACGAGCGAGAATTCTCAGAGCTCTCCATCCAAAATTTGAATTCCCCAATATCCTGATGAAATATAATTTTTATTCATAAGGATTAAGCGTTGAAAATGTGCTAAAAATTACTACTTTTAAATATAGCATTTATAAATCGGGATTGTATGTAATTTTGTTTAAAAAATAAAACAAAATTGTATAAATTTTAAATTACTTTTTAGGAATAATTTCTTTTTTGGTGGCTTCAGTTGGAAGAATGAACGGAGTCGTGTCAGCTTCAATTTCTTTCATGGCTTCCGCGAAAAAGATTTCAACAGGCGGCATAAAAGCACGGGCTTTTGCACGGCAAGCTTCCAAATTGTTAGGGCAAATGTTCCAAAGTCTTGTGAGCTCAGGGCTAAAAATTTCATTTTAATTATTTAAAAAATGAATCACTTATAAATAAGTTTAATTATTAAAAGTATATTTAATTGGTATGTATTAAATATATGATTGACATTAGGGAAGAAGGGGCTAACAAGGTTTGTTGATTTTTGATTGGAATACAATTTTTGCTTATGCAAACCAAATTTTGAAAAACAAATTTCCTCGAAACCCCTTCTTCCTAATGTCACTCATATATTTAGATTAATTTGTGAAGCACAACGAAAGTCTTACTTTCCCATAAGAAAACGATTGACTTTCCCAGCTTCTTTCAAAAGCTCTCCCAGTGGTTTTTTAACTCTCTTTTTCGGCTTGGGTCGATCAATTTCAATTCCGCTGCTGTCCACAGGTTGCTTTGGATCTCCGTCTTCTAATCCAATGTGAATTGCCGAAGGAGTTGGTTTCTGAAATTGTTGACATCCTTCGTTCTTCCATCGATTCCATAATTCCTCTCGCTAAAATTTTTGAACTCTGTTTATTCATTCTATTATAATTAAAATAACTATAAAATTTATCAAAAACCTTCAAGGTGTGTTGAATCGCCACAACAAATTGAGCTCCAGCTGGAGGAATCTCAGTGAGCTGTTCATAAATTTTTTCAGTTGTTTTCTTAACAAAATCGACTTGTTCTTCGGAAAGAACGTAGGCATCACTAAAGAAAAAAATACTCTGTAAATGCATTTTTCATTAAGATTTGAGAGAATTTATACTTACCTCTTAAACTTGACTTGACTTGTAAGATATTGAAGAGTAATCAAGAGCTGAACGAGGAAATATCGACGAAAGCTCGGGTCACTCATTTGCAATTCCAAGAGCCTTCTGTTTGTAAGGTATTTCGCAAAATACAAATCCTCATCTCCTAATTTGGGCACAGAGCTTGACAAATCATTCCGACCATCGTCCATTGAATCAATTTCCATCTTCACTATTCCATTCCTTGAAAAGTCGAGATCTTCAATTTTGAAAAATGTGAAAGCTGCCAAAACATCAGTGGTATACTAAAATTAAAAGTTTATAAAAACACGATCAAAATTCCGAAAAGTTTATTCGTAAATAAATTCAAATTTTCAAAGTAATTTAAAGTTCCAATCAGCCAGAACCATTCTTCTATATATTACCATTGTAAATGTCTTCCATGAAATCTTGTTGTAGCATTGAATTGGATTTCTAAAATAATCCTGGAGAGACCAAAACTTGATGTAGAGATTGTAATCCACTTTCATTCGATTCTTCTTCTCTTCTTTATTCTTCGTCAGAATTTTGTCTAAGCCCGGAATAGAAATGTCAATCCCTTCAAACAGTTGTTCATCTTTTTCTTCAAATGTGCTCATTGCATCTTCAGGGTCATCTGATCCGTCGCCGCTCTTGTAAACTGTGAAATTGTCTAGATTGAACTCTGACATAATGTTCAACCCTGATCTTTCGGAAAATGGGAAGTAATTTGACAAGAAGATCAAAATTCTTCCACAGAAAATCGTATTTTGAGCTCTTGATAATCGACGAAGTAAATCTAAAATTCAAGCAATATTATTATATAATAACTTAAATTATATATTCAATTATTTAATATAAAATTACCATTGCTCATCCTGAGTACAGCGTTTTTTCCACTAGTGAGGAAAAACGGTTCTTTCCAAATGTGTAATCGCTTCTCAACAAATTCAAAAACAGATTCGCAGTCTTCTAATGTGCTCAGCCCAACGAGATCCGTGAGAAGTGCAACTGGAAGCGACGGACTCACGAAATCTTCTCTTGCAAATAAGATGCTCAATTCAAGAAATGAATTGCGAGTCTCCATCTTTTCTTCCTGAACAATTTCTTTTAAAAGGTAATTTCTCATGAACGTGTCTGTCCAGCATTTCATATCATCAGAATCCCTTAATTAAGATTAAATAATTAAAATTTAATTATTATGATAAATTAAATATATTTTTCTACAAATCATTATTTGCAAACCAAATGACCGACTTACTCTTTGATTCTTCTTACAAGGTCTCGCATGGAATGCAAGTGGATTTGAACCTCTTGACTTTCCACATTTAATAAAGACGTAATTTCAGCCTATGGACAATAAAATTTTGATCATCAATTTATCACGTATTTTAAATAAAAAATATTATATTTGAATAAATTGGATATTTTCTAAGAATAGTTAATTAAAAGAATATTTGTATTTTACGAAAAACTCTTTAGCGAACGCCTCATGCTTCTCAATAGCTACAGCTCGAGTAACTTTATTCGAGGTTTCATAATTGGATCCACTATTAGCCCCTATTTTGGTCAAAGGTTCCTTTGATATTGATTTTCTCAAAGGCCTATTTATCTTTTTCGTAGTCGGCGACGGCGAGTCGTCTTCAAGTATCTCGCTCCCTCTTTTCGGCATCTTGATTTACACGTATGAAGTAACTCAAAATGTATGTCAAAAGTAATATGAAACTATGAAGTCTCTTACTTAAAACAATTCGTAATGGGAGCAAAAACTTAATAACGGGCTTTTAAGTGAACTATATTAAAAACAATTTAACGCACAATAAAATAAAATATTAAAACGATTAACTTTTCCCTAAATACATTTTTCCAGCGTCTTATTACCGCAAAAGGACAGAATCAGAGCGGTTAATAGGGACTTGGTTAAATGTGATTTCTCAATTTTCCCCATCTATCTTTCAAATAATTCTATAGATCGCATTATCTATTTTTAACAAAAGGAATGGAGGGCTTAAATTAGCATTTAACATTAATTAATAATGGATTCATACTAGCACAAGTAAACGGAACCTATATTTTTAAATATGAAGTTCAAAGTGAGTAGTGAATACAGGTCTAATAAAGCATATCACCGGTAAAAAAAATTTAGTGCATAGTAAAGTACACTCTAAATACAAACAAGTTCACACACAATACACACCAATAATGTTTCAATTTCAAGACGCATATCCAGACATTGACAAGAATACAAACTTTGCTTTGCTCACTTCAAATTTATTTTTTTAATCTGAAATAATTAAACATTGGAGTTTTACCGCAAATTAATGACAAGAAGTAATAGTCAGGCCAATAGCCAAGGGATGTTTCATTTGTTGGGATGTAAGCGTCTCCGTGAAAGAGAGTAAGACCAAAACCAAGACGAATTTGATGTTCAACTGCACAAGCCTGCCTTTTGTTTAAATACTCCTTGGATGTGATTAATGTTCCATTGATTGTGGGAAAAGGTTCCCCTTTCGAGTGCCACGCCGTTCATTTTTCCTTTTGAATTCTCAAGGTAAGGAGGTGTCAAGGTCTTGTATGAATTAAATCGTATTAAAAGATTGGAATAAGAATTGTCAATAATTGAAATTTGGAGTAGGTTTTTACATAATTATTATCAAAAAGAAGTCCGGCTCCACTTATTGCTCCCATACATTGACAAAAGACGTAGACGCACCCTTTGAGAAACTTGATTCTTTCCAGAATCATGCAAGCAACCGTTACTTTATAACAATTAAAAGTAAATAATTTAATTTAAGTTTCATTTTAGGAGCATTTTAAATGTATGTCTAGATAGTAAAACCTGATGGATTAATGTGACATCCACTTGTATCTCCAAATATTTATTTTTAATTCAAAATTTAATTAATTAACCATTATTGTTTTACTTGAATATGTATTCAATTTATGTTTATGGAAGAAATAGTTGAGTATTCTTCATTTTAATTTTCATTGATTTGTAAGACCTGAAACATTGTTGCATAAACAAGACCGAATGGAAACGCAATTCGCACATAATCAAACATGTAAATTTCACCGTCTCCGAGAACCTTTAGTCATTTAGAATTAAAAAGGGAAATTAAAATCTAAAAATCTAAATTATGACAAAATGAAATCTTTTTCATACTGTGTTTGAAGCAATACTACCACAGCCAGTAAGAACGAGAAACCCAGCGCCAACAATCTCAGAAGCAAAGCATTTCCAAGCCTCTTTATCGAAATCCGAAAATTCCCAAAATTCCTAAAACAAAGCAATGAAGTTTAACTTTTATTTAATAAAAGTACAAGTGTTATTGATATTGGTTTTGAGTTCCGTGGAGGTGTAGGCCGTTTTTCTTTTTTGGACATCATAATATAAAGAGTCAGAGTCTATTCATTAAATTGATAAAAATTAATTATTTTACAAAATATTTTATTCGTTTATTTATTTCAGATAGCCCTTAATTATCATATAGAAATCCAATATTTTAATTTTTGATATGAGTTTATACATACGTATTTGAAATGTAATGATCGTACCTATTTAGTAATTAACCAAAACGATCATTAAATCAGTGTGAAATTCTTATAAAGAAATGAATTAAGTGGTTTTTTAAGAGTAGAAAAAACGAAAGAGTTCAAAGACACTTAAAAGTTTTCCTATACTTGCTATTCAAGTTGATGGCATTCATTTCACGCTCATTGAATAATGCGATGGAATCCGAAGCAGCACAATTAAAGAGACAAGAGATTGCTATCTGGTCCAGATGATACGAGGTTCTTTGTGATTGCCTACTATAAACCTTGTATAGCTGGAGTATAAAAGATACGGATGACTTGATTAATGAGATTGATTTTTTTGCAAATCTATGTAGGAGACAACAAAAGGTTTCTTCTTTCTTCCCTCACCTTTTCTCGTTCATCTCTGTCTGTAGGATTTTTACAGTGGAATCAAGCAAGGGAAACTTAATGATGGTTGCGATCTCGTGTTCTTAACCTTATTTAGCCTTTAGGACTAATTACCAATTAGGTAGGTAAAAATGTTAATCAATAAACAAGGTTGTCTTTCTATTCATAGAGTTGTCATTAATTTGCTGAATAGTACCATATATATAATACCGAATTAACTATTTGGTATCATAATAATCTGTACGGTTCAGAATGTACAGATAGTGAAATTTATTGAATCTTTCATTGTGATAAGCTTACCTGTATAACATGATTTATATGCATCAATAATTTAAAGTTATTAAAAGTGGAAAACTGTGAGAAAGAAAAAAATTAGGGTAATCTGAGGATTTTATTAACAAAACTTATTGGCAGTGTAAATATAAATACTTTATTTCATTTGCTCCAAAATTAATTATATTGTATTTTAGTATTTAAAATGAAATTATAAACTAAAGTTTGAACTACTTTCTTAAAATCAAACAATTGTTTAATTAAAATGTTGGATTATGATTGTAAAGCTAGTAAAATCATCTTGTTATTTAAATCTAGTGAGTAATCGAATTGCCTGCATAAATTATTTTAATTGGTTGAAAATTTTGTTGTCTGATTTCATTTAAACATTTTAATGTTAATATAAGAATTTTTTAAAAAGTTATGCAAAATGTCAAAATTCTACATAGTCTTAAAACAAATTGTCAAAAAGGTCTTTAAGTCAAATACGTGACAAAATTAGGCCTTTAAATCAGAAAGAATAATTTGATTTTCACGAATAATATATATTAAATCAATCAGCTTTTTTTTAATTTATGGTTAAGAAAAATCTGTCCATTTGTAATAGTTTGGGTAAAAAAAGTCAATTAGGTTTTTTGAAATTACACAGCTGCCTCCTCCTGAACCTAAACATTAAAATTTCATTAATTCATTTCTTTTAATCATCGGACACCTTATAAAGCCAAGCCGTGCATAAACAGTTAATACGTTATAAAGTTAATGCATTCTAAAGTGTGTTAAAAAGTTAATTCAGTTAGTTCCCAGAAATTTCACGAGCACTTCACCTTAATATATGGTATATCCATGTAAATATTGTATACATTCTATGAATTTGTTACTTGACAAAAATAAATTATGAGATCATGATCTCATAAATCCATGTTCTCATATATTAAAGGTGTAATTAATGAAATTCCCATCTTAAAAACCTTCTATAATAAAAATTAACTTTTTGAACTTTTTGAACCTTTAGAATATGTGAGACATGCAGAAGAAGAATTTGATCATGGGACCTCTTTGGTCTCTTCTTTTCCACAAGCCTCGTAAGTGTAATCCTCCCTTGGTTCGGGTTGCAAGAGTTTCTCAGCTCTGAAGGCATGGTGGTAGAGAAGTCCAGCCACAGCACCTCCAACACAAGGCCCCATCCAGTACACCTACACACACGTTCACGCCGTTCATTCATCATTCTTTAATGCTTCAAAGTTCCCTTATAAGTCCCATGTAAAAACATTGAAGTCGTGAAGTTGAAGTTCAACATGATTTGACCAATTGGTTCCTCACCCAATGTTCCGTCCAAATGCCAGTGATCACAGCTGGTCCGAATGTCCTGGCTGGATTCATGCTTGACCCCGTCAATTTAATCTTAAATGACCATTTAATAATTTAAAGAGTGAATTTTGTTATTCTACCAAACAAGGAACTTTTAAAAAGCTATTTAATTATTGATTAAATAAATTAATAATTGATTAAATAAAAAGTTTTTAAGTAATTGAAAGTACGGCTGCAAGATGACAAGCAGTAATTGAGAGTCCAATTGCCAATGGTGCGGATCCTTTCAAGTCTCCTCTTTTATCGTCGCAAACGCCAAAGACAACGAGAACCAGAACGAGAGTGATGAGGAATTCAATGCCAAATGCCTGGGCGGGTGCTAAGTCAGCATGGGGGACGGTCATTCCAAGATTAGAATCTTTCGCAATGTTCTCCGGGAGCAAAGCCTGATTAATTTAAACTTAATTTAAACTGACGGTTAAAAAATTTAAGATGACATTTTAAAAGTTTAAACTCATTTAAAAAGTTCAAAAATTAAGATACAAAAGGCATAATGGGGAAATCTCTGTGCTCGACAAAAGCCTTATTAAATAAACGTTCTTTGACTCTTCAAAAGCTTTTTAAAGATATTATGAATGATAAGTTAAATAGTTCATTGTTTGGGGGTTTGGACCTTGAGAATGGCAGCTCCGGAGATGGCCCCAACGCATTGAAATACAATGTACAGAGCTGCTTTCAAAGGCTTGATCTTTGCAGCGACGAGGAGACCGACGGTCACTCCAGGGTTGATGTGGCACCCGCTCACGTGCCCAATCGCCTAAGGAAAAAAATTCCCCACATGGATCGTGAGTTTCAACCTGAGACGCTCATAGATAAACAACTCGATTTGGCACTAGCCCTATGCTTTTACATGCATTTTCATAATAACTCGCGAGGATTGGCACTCAGCATATATCTTTGCATTTTCATATAGCTTTCATAGAAGCCTTAGAGTGAGTGATGTAAGTTTTTTATATAATTTGACTATTTCCATTTTGAACTTTTAATATCAGAGGACTAAAGAGTCTCTCCCTGTGATATTAATCATGAATGATGAATTTGATATTATAACGAGCCTCCCCTGTGAAGTTCCAAGTTCGAGTTGAAGACTCCGAGACACTTGGCCCAACCTTGACTTTGAAAAGGAGTGAAGGAGCGACGGAGGAACTCAAGAGTTATTAAACCTCCCAGCATCATTATGAGAAGAGGTCTGGAAGATGAAGGACGAGATAATGATTTAACTCTCACCTGGGCCATCGTGGCGACGGTGATGCCGAAGGCGAGGGCGATCAACACATGATTCGGCGGAGAGACTCCAGCTGAGAGGTCAATGCAGGAACCGCAGCCGATGAGGACGAGGACGAGCGTCCCGAGGAATTCGGCCAACAGGGCCTTCCACACGTTCCGATCTCGCATTAACTCTTTGAGCCCTGACATCTCACTGAAATCAAATCCCATCTACAACAAACAAGCAGAGACTCTCAATCAATTGTTATCCTATCAAAAAACTCTCCTATCAAATTCTTAACTCTTCTTATTCTTTAATATTTTAATTTAGACAGCTCAACTCTCATATCTTTCTCCTAATTTCTTTCTGTTGTTCTAGGATTGGAAGGCAAGAATGTTTTTTACTATTGTAATATTAGATAAGCGCGTCTCTTCTTATAGTTCTATAAGTTTGACGAATTCATTATCCCATGAATATTCCTGATATACCTGTACATATAATATATACAGGTGTACTTTTATGCAAGTGATATATTTAAAAGTTTTAAATGCATTTAGGGGTGTAAGATAAATGTATAGCTTTTCCTCTATCTTTCGTTTTGGGGGTTTGGCTTGATTAGGGATTTCATTGAGCACCCTTATAAATACTTAATGACTTCGCTTTTAAAAATATTCAAATGATTTTTTTCATTATTTTGACATTGTTTATAAGAAGGCTTAATGAAAATACAAAAGCGGATGAAATGAGTAATAAAGTGGATTTCTCATCATTATTGTTGTTTTTCACTTTTTATGGAATCACGCATACTTCTCCTTCCTTATCAAGGCTAATTCCCATGCTAGGATTTGACTGGAAACAAAATTATTCATTATAGGTAGAAGAGGAAGGAAATGCGATTAGATTGTATGAATAACAAGTAACCTTTCGCCGCGGCTCGCCTACTGCTAATGTAAGTGTAAAAAAAAGTGAATCTGACTTTAACTTGTACAAAGTACTTTTTTATAAACAACTTTAATACCGGCTTGAACAGACAGGCCCAAAAGGTAATCAACGTTTCTCTTGATTCAATTCAAACCAAACAGTTGGAAATTTTAAATTTATAATTTATAAAAGTCCTTTCTGTCAACTAAAAAACTACAATCCTCAATTGTTAAGTTAAATCTAAATGTAAGTTTTATGAAACTGCGACTGCTGGAGAGTATTTTGCAACTTGCTGTTGAATGTTCGTTGAAAAATAAACTAATTCAGAGCTTGAACTTAGAATGCTTGCTGGAAAAACGTTTTGTACTTTAAAAATCTTCAACTTGAAAAACACACTTTGTTCGATATGATTATGCGTGATGCACTTATTTACTTACGTAATCCTCATTTTTCACTTAAGTAGTCAACAATAATCATCTACGAGTTTTTTGGTCTTCTTAAAAGCAATAAAGCCAATGAACGTCAAAAATTACAGAAATATTTAAACTCGAAAGCAATTTTTACATAGTAATTAATTTTTAGTTAATGCTCGTTTGTACATGAACTTGCATTGGGAAACTTAATTGATATATTAGAGTAAAGAAATTATCTATTTTGCTTGGGTCATTTGAAAGAAATATATATTGAAAAATTGCTAATTAACGCTCTCAAGTGTTAGAATTCTCTAATGGACGATGCATTCAGGTAACAATATTGCCTTACATTTATATGCTCATATCGCTAGCTTTGAAACGAGAAAAACAATTTCATTTTCAAGCTCAACGCTTATTTAATTATTTTTGCAAGTGAGCAATTAAAGTCCGAGAAAATTTGACAATTTGTAGTCAATGAGGGAGTGTAAAGGGAATGATAATTCCTGAATTAATGTAATGCTTCTCAACTCGTAAACATAATTTACATTTAGGGGATTTGGTAGTTAGTGATTTTCTATGCTCGCTATAGTTGTGTTTGAATAATAATACCTTTTAAGTCCGAAGAGCCCAAAAGATCTTTCTAGCAACGACAGAGCAGTTGGCGTTGGGAGGCCGGGAGACGATGAGGTCTGGACGAGAGCTGAACTACAATTGACTCTTTTCCTCGAGTGTGGGAAGGAAGCGAGTCAATGATTGTAATGAAGGAACCAGAAATGATCAACTCTGGCTCTGGCTCCTATACACCTACTCATATCTATACGGTTCTTTTTACTATATGATATTTAAGTTCTCCTCATCCACATCCCTTACGACCCTCATGATCACCAACGCCAACGAAGGATTCCAAGCTCACATAGATCAAATGGACAATTCACACATTTTGAACAGATCTTTCGGGACGGCGGCATGAGCAAAGGGATCATAGACTCTGCATGGAGTGAATGGAATTATTAAGTGGTTTAATATGGTTTAAATAAATCCAACTGGATCAACTCGAATTCAGTCGGTTCCTCTTTTCCAATTAATTGCCGAAAGTTGATGTGCTTGTTAAAAGGACTCTCTGTGGCATACATATTATTAAAAATAGTATGAAGGAAGATGCTTTGAATTCCTCCCCACACTACACTTGTCCAAACGTCGGATATGTCATCTCTTCTTTTGAATTCAGTTTTTATGGCTTCACTTCAGCTTTATCTTTTCATAAATTCCCTTTTATTCACTTCAACAGACCAATTCCGACATGACAATTTATGGAGTTTCAATTTTGAATGAATTTTTCCTTAAACTCTGTTTTTTAAACTGAACTTCTTCAAAACTTGATTGAGTCCTATACTCTATTAGTAATATTAAACTAATATATATTTAAAATCGATTAACTTTGAATTCTTTTTTAAAATCTGCTAAGAATTATTGGAAAACTATAATTATAAACTAATTTAAAAAATACATTGACTAAATGATTGCAATAAATCAATATAGATTGCAATATATCAAATATATAAATAATTGCTTGCAAATGGATAAAATTTATTATAAATTGAAATCTGTTGCTTATTGAGAGTTCCTTGTGGTAAATGAGTTAGATGGTGTATTTTGGTGTATTCATCGTGAAAATAGTTCAAACTGCCAAAACAAAATGTATATTACATAAGCATAGAATATGCGTATTCAATAAGGTTAAATCTGGCAAAATAATTTTCAGCTAGTTGATAAAATTCATAAGTATCTCCACTCTTCCCTTTTAGGGCGTTGAGTGTCCATGAAGAGCGTGTGATAAAAAAATTGCTCATGTGGGAGGTGGGATTAGAAAACATTCCGAATTGCATGTTGGGAATTTTACATGCATCGTTTCTCTACTGTGGCTTCTTCATAGAAAGTAATCATTATTTATCCAGTATAAGTGATATGATACGACACGTTATATGAATGTCACTCCATTATCATTTCAACTTATTTTAATTATCATTATTATGGAAATTCAAACTAAAGGAAATGAAAAAGAAGTGTACAATGCGTAAATCTCCTTCTGTTCAATTATTTCAACATAGGTATTCCATATAAGAAAATTTCAGATGTGAATGTGTGACTTGTAAATTCTTAAAAAATTACACAATTAATTTGCAAATTTTTAATGCTTAATATTTACTTAATATTTATTATAAACATTGACAATCAAACTACATTTAAAGCTAAAACAACGAATCTTTAATCTATAAATATTTCTAATACGAATATTAATTATTTGAGAACATTTATAAATTATATCGTTTGGATTCCTATATTTGGTTTTCATAATATTTGTAATTTTAGGTAAAATAATTTTTCTCAAATAAAATGTCTAAACGCGTTCAATGTCCTTTTATGAAGATAAAATAATTATACTCACACAAACATGTTATTTCGGGACTCTGATGAAACGATTTATCAGTATATTTTCCATTAATCATTTTTAGCAATTCACCTTTGTCCTCTCGAGATTTTGGAGTTTAGCGCGAGAAGAGATTTCGATTAAACAAATTCCTTGAGTCATCCCGTAATATTAGACCCGGCAATTTTTTGCTCCTCGCCCCTCGAAGTAATAAGAGATCTCATGAAGCTCATTGGAGATTCCCTCTCATCCCAAATCTTGATTCAAGACGCGAGAGAGTCAACAACAAGTTCCCTTATGAAGCCTCGAGTTCCTCAGTTGAAACAATGGGCCCATATAAGGATATCAATCTCATATTTTAAATTCGAACAATTTAGAATCCTCTCTCATCTCCTTTATACTCCATAATGGTCTTTGGACCATTATGCTTTATTGCTCTTTATTACATTGTGGATTATAGTATTATTGGTGCTTTTTAGCATAGGAAGGCCTACACGTTTTTGACGTTTGCTAATGAAATGCTCGTGCACACTCCACTGCGTGCACGCAATGAGAAAGAAATCATATAAATATTTGGGATTTTCATTCATACGAGTTTCTTAGATGAGACATTTTCCTAATGTTATTCAAAAGCCTTAAAGCTAATTTACTCATTCCTTTAATTAGACATTCAAAAACTCTTCGATTTACAACCGGCTCTTAACTAGATTCAATAGTCCAGACCGTAATTTACACGTAGTTATTACTTATTAGAGTATAAATGTGAAAATTAATGCACGCTAAATTAGTGTACACAATACTTTTAGAAAACTGCAAATATTATTCAAATCTCATGTGTACTTGAATTCAAATAAAGAATTCAATAGGAGGAAGAAAAGTTGAACCAATTAGCTATAAGCTTTTAATATTTTAAAGAAAACATTCATTTTTAATTCACATTGTTAAATGTTGCTTGTACATTGTTCTAACATTTCACGTTAGCAGTTAATGCTACTTAATTGTGTAGAGATGCATGTATAAATCTCATGCATTTATTTATGATAATGCGGACTTAAGCGAAAAGCAATGTAATGTGTAAAATGTAATTTATATCAGCACTTGTAATACTTTGTTTGCATAAATATGGCTCGACTTATGATTTGACTGAAGCGTCTTCCATTCTATGTATCTATTATAATTTATGTGTCATGAACTTTTGGAACAAGTATAGAGGTAATGTGGAGATGGCAAATGAGGGCAAAGGGAACTTTTGTAAACAAAATTAAAGTGAAGGTGACAAGTTAAGCACCATGAATGATGATTTAATCTCTTTAATTGGAAATTGGGACTTTGGCGAAAAGGTGATAAGAAATTCCGTTCCATAAAGATAATATGAGAGGAGAGTCAAAAGGCCAAACGGAGCCGTAAAAAAACTCGGAAATACTTTTAATAGCCAAATATGAGTGGCTGCCGAGATAAATGGAAAGTCATTTCGGTGAGCTATCAAAGGAGCCCATCCATTTGTTCATGATTGAATCGACTTAATTGAAACAGAATTCAAGTCCAGTGAGCATTTAGTCTAAGCTCTATTGCTCTTAACAATGTATAACTATTAAATGTATATTTATATGACTATTACTCTTCTACTATGCATACAAAACATTATATCACCCAATCACTCTTTCCTACTTATTACTTAAATACACTTGTACATTTATGCATGTCGGACATTGCATGTGTTTTAACATGGTGTAATATGTTATTATTCAATTACATTAACCGTTTTTTGAAAGTAAATTTATTTTAAATATACCAACGTCAGTCCAGAGGATTGTATAACGAATTAAGGATATCATATATCCATAATCTGCATACATAGTCCTTGCATTTAAAGAAGATACTAGAAGAGGCTTCAAGAACATTTAAGTGCTAAGGATATGCAAGGGATAATTGGGAGATGTGAGTTAGCAATTGGGCCGATTAGTGAGATTATAGTTTATGGTCTTTTAAATGGCTTAATTTATCTTACTCATTCTCTGGATGGGATTTGAGGCTATAGGGAGGAATAGGGAAGCAAAGGACGCACGAGGGTGACACTTCAAATCAACCTTTTTTCTTTCTTCTCTTCTAGCTGACTCTGAACGAGGGGACAATGGAAATTAATCAGAAAGAAAGAGGGGGATGACTTATTGGACAGAATTGACCCTTGTCGTGCCTTTCGAGCCAATTTGAAAATTGAATTTCCTCTTCTAATACATTCGAGGATTTTATTCTTGGGTCTCTCGTCGTTTCATTTCATCACTCCTTGTGTACTTCTCCTTAAATGGGATAATGTTTCTCCCATCATGCCATTTTGGCTCTTATCTATCTTAATCCAAGCGAGATTAGCATTAAATTGAGACACTAAATGGACTTAAATTTTCACGGTTCATTAGGAAGTGATATTTATTTTATATTGGTTGAATGACTGGAATCAAAGTTTTAACTTGGCTCCCACGCATTCACATTTCATCCATCTCAATTACTATGTTCTTTTATTTCTGTATACTATGTTATTTTTTATTATTAAACATTTGTAATTATTAATAATGGTTTTGAAGCGTCTGGGATAGTTAATGCGGAGAATAAAAATTTATGGGTTTAAAAGGGTTTAAATTGTTTATAAAACTTGACAATATTAAATTCATAAATAAATATAATTATAATATAACACTTACTATTATACAAGATTATGCCCAATGTATTTAAGTAAAAAGTCAAAAACAAAACTTAAGAATAAACATCGAATACGAAATGGCCTTAAACTATATAATAATTACCTAATTTTTTAAGATTTAAATGAAAAGTAAAATTTATCGACTTCTTTATTCCTAAAAAGTAAAAAAGCCCTTATGCATGTTATTGCAAGCTTTTAAAGATTAATAAAACTTATAACTAATAACTCGTAAAAATGGCAAAGACCGAATTATTTAAGTGTAGAAACTTGAGATTGGAAATAGTGTCTTGATTAGTTTATGCTATGATATGATATTACATTTACTTCAACAATTACTGATCTGTGATCCTTGAATATATTAAGCCAAATATAAACGAATGTAAAATTATTATAATATTTGGATACATGGTTCATAATTAATAAATTGAAATGATTCGTGAATTCAATTAGTTAATTACCCACAAATTGAAGATAGATGTTAAATGGGAAATCGTGCTTCTTGAACTCCACCTTTTCCTGATATTTATGGACAAAACACACGTCGCGTCCGTGTGGGCTGAGTGATTAAATTGAACTTAAACGATCTTCTCAACGGCTCTCGAGCAATGGAGCAAGTGAAATTGCCAAGTGTGCGAGGCGTCTTATCCCAATCCCAGTCGCACCTTTAATGAAATTCTCCTTCGCTTCATAACAAATGAGCATGAGACATTGAGAGGCAGCGAAGGTAAGAACATAAGTTTGAGCTGTCTCGGCCGGCGTCTCCCCTCTCGTTCAATTCAGAGAGTCTCGAAGCATTCGAATTCACACACACCTGACTTCATCATGTTGAATTAAGGAGTCACTTGAGCATTTTATTATAATGTTCTTTAGCCCGCCACATACATGTTTTCTTCTCCATGTGGGTGTTAAAAGGATGAGAGAGAAGCAAATAAAAACGGAATCCAAGGCTGAATCAAATATTACACCAAACATCACTCACCCATTTCCCTAATTCCAAATCAATCACATTTTATAATCTACTTTTCGATTCATTTCCTCTTCGAGCTTGTTAGAAATTTGATATTTTCACGATTCTGAGGAGTTCCGTGTTTAAAGGCGTGGAATAATCTAATCGTTGCATTTTATACTTTTTTATAGTTATGTTTTAAATGCTTTTTATTTAAATTTTTATATTTTTATAATATATTAAACATTATCATAATAAACATAATAAATCTCTAATAATTGTATGATCTTACTATTTAACATTATAACGATTATGAGGTGCAAAGGCGTATAGAAGATATAATAAAGGGAATTTACATAAACATCATCATAATTATACATATTATGCAAAAGTCTGGACCGGTCTCTGGAAGATGAAAAACAAATTAGTAACGAGTTGTTTGTCGTTTGAAAAGAAGGAGTGTGTGACGGTGAATCATGTAAACATCATTGTATTTTTCACCTGAACTCTGCTTTGACTCACAGGAAGAACTTGATTAGATTACATTAGGAATATTTGAACTCATCTAACGTTCACGTCTTATATTATACAAAAGCTTTGACCTATGTTATACAGAGAAATATTTTTTGTCAATAAATTGATATAAATTGACCCAAAATAACTAACTAAAGGACACGCGTTATTTAAAATTGTAATTGAAATCATTACTTTTGGAGAGAATTTATCAAGAGCTTAGTGGTCTCTTCTAAAATGATGTTTTGTGAAATAAATATGATAATTTATTGCAAATTGCAACTATTTAATAAATGTAAATACCATAAATATTTTTTGATTTCAGGAGAAGGTCATGAGTATGAGATTAATTAAAAATCTATTCGTAATGATTATGGAATATTTCATAATATAAAAATGTCAAATATAAAATTGGATAATCTACAATTGCTAATCGTTAAGATAATTTTGGATTAAGCAATCAATTCATTATCATTATCATATTCATGTAGATACATGCAATCCTTGGATCTACAATCAACACTTCATGATTATTTCTTATTTCTCCTTGATTTCATGGAATAAATTATCAAAAAATTTTTAAAAACCAAATAAATAAATAAAATGAATTCAAAGGAAAGTAAATTCTTGTTCTTCTTATTGTTTAGTCTTTTCGGAATATCACAAGGTATTTTAATTGTATGAGTTTTTTCATTATTTAATTTTTTGTTATACAATATAAAATTTACTATTTTAAAAATATTTTATTGCTATTCAGAGAAATGTCCCGAATTCATGATTAGATCCGAATGGGGGGCTCGAACAGAAAATGGGAAAGCCCTCCTTGAGCTTCCAACTCCTCTTGTCGTTATTCATCATACAGTGATGGGCGAAGGGAATTGCTCAACAACTCCAGGATGTATTGATTCGGTGAAAGAAATGCAGGATTTCCATATGGACGGCAATGGTTGGGACGACATTGGATACAAGTGATATAATACAGTCAAAAATTGTTAAAATACTGACCTTATTAGTTCAAGAGTTCCAACTGACCTTCATTATGAAAAATTAGCTTTCTCATTGGAGGAGACCTAAAAGTCTACGAAGGACGGGGTTGGAAGAGAATTGGAGCTCACGCTACTGTTTACAACAGAGAAAGCATTGGAATTGCTCTTATTGGAAATTTTGAATGTTGACATTAAAATTATTTATCTAACTGAAATTATCTCATGAATCTTGAAAATCTACTTAAATAACTTCATTAAAAATCAAGTTTATTAATAATTAATATAAATATAGATCAACTTCCAAGTCAAGAAATGCTTCAAGTTGCGAAAGATTTAATTGAATGTGCCGTTGAAATTGGTTATGTTAAGCCTGACTATATCCTAAAAGGTAATTACCAACAATAATGTTTATAGAAATGTCAAATTAATTATATTTTTAATAGGTCATAGAGATACTCCAGGCTCTTCAACAGCTTGTCCAGGAGAATTTCTTTACAAAGAAATTGAAACGTGGCCACAGAAGGGATAATTTATTTTTTATGAACTCTCCAATTTATTCACATTTGAATATGATTAATTATAGTTAAGTAAATTTCAAAAGCATTAAAGAATTAAGTGTATTTGAATGTTTGTAACTCTTTTTTCCAATTCATTCCTTACATGAAGTGTTTTTCAACTGAAATACACTAAAGAAATTAATATAATTAATAGCTAAATCATCATTAAATTATATTAAAATAATTAATACTTTGACAAATTACAAGAAATTTTAAATGAGGAATTACCGGCATGTGACGTTAAGGGCATACCATTTAATTCACTGTTTTTCTTTTTGCTTCTCTTTAAAGCTGGAAGTTAATTAAATAAGCAAATTAAAAGTCTCGTGTAAAATTATTATAATATCTTAAATATATAGTGTTATTTTTTAGCATCTCTAAATGCATATTATTATTATCATTATTTAAATAAATCCAATAATTAAATCTTAATTATATTAAATGTAATTAATCCGAACTAAGAACCAATAATGATATCTTACACAATTGTGAATATTTGCCCTTCAAACTCAAGTGGGTACTTCATAATCAAATCAATGAAAGGTGAATTCGTAAAATTGGATTCAGGAGTAGCAGTCTCAACTTCCAATGTGTTATCAAATTCACGAAATTTCTGAATGAGTCTCTTAAGTCGCCATTCCTTGATGCTCACTTTTTTGAAGACCGAGTCTTTGATGAAAAAACTATAGCCGACTTTCGCTGAGCAAAGAACATGGTAAATCATATCTTCTAACAGACGGAATCTTTTGTATAAAAAGTAAAGTTCGACTTGGATGTCCTTAATATTGTTGAAAATGATCTCCGTTTCCAGATAGTTGAACGCGATTTTGTTTTTTGGGCCTAATCCGTCTTTGAGAATATTCCCAGTTTTTCTCAAGTACTTGTTCATATTCTTCAAGGACTCAATGTATGAAATCCCCAAAGCACTGACTCCTAAAATCCTGTCACACGGCCCATTGTGAACATTGAATGTTAATTTTTCATTCAACTCTTGAAGTTGCTCACGGTTGAATCGAACAAATTTTTTAAAAGCGTCTCTAATGAATAATTTAATATAAAATCGTTTGTCTCGGAGTTCCAATTGAGTGAATTCAATCCAAATGGATCCTTCAGGGGAGATGCGATTGAAAATCTCGAGTGAGTCAACTTCCCGAACAATTCCTGTTGTGGAAGTCTCACTTTTGACCTCTTCTTTTTCCTCGGACGCATTATCATTGAGGCTTCCCCTGTAATATTCAACGTCATCTTCAGCTTCCTCATAACAATTGGAAAAGTTCTTCAAAATCTTCCTCTTTTTATCAAGAAGCTTCTCGGTCACTTTCGTCATGTATTTCAATTTCCTCTTGATGCTCAGGAGCAGATTGACCATTGGATTCATTTGATCAATCAGCTTGGCATATCTGGAATTATTTTTCCGAACTTCTCGAACACTTAAATCTTTGCTGATATAAACGGCGAGAGTGACGAACCAAATGGCAATTCCAAAGATGCTATTTTTCTCTCGTGGCAAATTCTGGTGATAACGGAGAGTGAAAAGCTCCATTGTACTTTCTGAATCATAAGGACTTTTCAGATGTGCAATGGCTTCTCTCATAATCAAGTTTAACTCCTTTAAACGATTCAAGGCATCAATAGATTGTTTTACGTATCTATATGGCATAAAAGTTAAAAACTCAATAATAATCAATTAAATAAAAAAAACTTTTAAAAAATGTTAATTAATTAGTCCCAGCTAAAAATAAGTATAGATAGTAAAGATATTTATAAGAAATTACTTAAATATTTAAATGATTGTAAAGTAAATTGAATTTTTCATTTACTCGAGTCTTGTGGCTGCGTAATCCAATTTCGGACGTAAACAACTCCGGAATCCTTCTTCGCCAAAAATCTCTTTTTTCAAGCTGAAAGTTTGATTAAAAATAAATTATGAAATTACCATTGTATAATTATTGTTGAACCTTAAGGACACTTGAGCTCCTTGTTCATCTATCGGTCCATCGCCTATTTTGTTTAATTCTGAAAGAGATTCACTGTTCTGATATCTTGAATATTCATAGTAAGAAAGTCCAGAATTTGTGATTTTGGCAGACCTTTCTCCTTGTCTCGACCCTTCTTGAGGTTCTCGAATGATTCTTCCATTTAAACTATCTTTAAAAATTAATATTGTTTAGACACAAGACTGAGATATTGGATTAAGCACACGTGTTAAAACAGTATTTTCTAATTCAATTAACATACCAATTTTAACTAATTTCGATCCAGTGTTGTGATCAAATCCATAATACAGATTGGAAGGCTCTTTACGAAGCCGAGTGTCTGAATGATATGTAGGAGGTTTTCCCTTTTTAGTGATATTTCCAGCACTCATTTCGAAATTAGAATTAGCTTAAAGTTAGTAAGTAAGCATCTTTCCATACAGTAAAAACACTAAAGTCAATTAGTTAATTTACTTTGTAAACTAGTTTCAAATATTTATTATAGTTTTAAATAAATTATAACAACTTTTTGAATTTTATTTTATATTACGCCATTACGGCTTGTTTTGATTTCACTCATCCGTCAAAATCCATTTCTCATTTAACTTTTCTCCACATTTAAAATCCTTGACGATTTTATGTCCTTCTTAAATGCTCCTCTATCTCATAGTCGCATTGAATTCAATTTTAGTAATAGTCCTTGAATTCTTAATTAAAGATTAAGACTCTCTTTAAAGAACCTCTTTAAATTATAAGAGAAAAAGACGAAGATGAGTATAGGGGGTTAATAAAGACATAGCGAAAGAGCTTAGTTTGAATCCTGCGACAAGCCTTTTCTGAAGCTTTGGTTCAGTGAGAGAAAGGAACGACCTTTCACTCTGTACAAAAGCGCTGCTTTCCTCCTACTTTCCTTTTCACCTCTCAGGTCTTAATTGTAATCCTAATTAAATTAATTTTAATTTCCTTATTAGTGTCATTGTTGACCAAAAGATCATAGACTTTGAAATGGCGTGTTTGTCGGAAGATTACGAAACAGAGTTTTCGGTTCTTCCACCCGAGGTGAGAAAATCATTTTCTCCTTTTCATTTTCTCATTCAAAATTCAACGGCTTCTCAGTTCATTGAACCAGGCAGAATTTAGTATCACATCTAAATTCACTATATTACCTAAGCCATGATATTACAACTTATTAAATAATGGTCAATGACCCAAGAGCATTAATCTTAATTAATCAATAGATAACTGAACCTATGTAAATTATAAAATTGAAAATATAAATAATTAAGTGATAAAATGATATTCAGGTTAAAATCGAGATTTTCGGATATCTGAATCTGGATGAAAAGAAAGCTTGTCGACTTGTGTGTGAGTCATGGAGGGACATTGTGGACGACTCGCTCAGTTTTAAGACTGTGCTTTCAGATCATACTTTGAAGGATGTGACGAACACGTATCAGGAAATTGAGCTCCTCAAGGTTGAGAACTTGACTAGGCGGCTTAACCTCTCTCGTTCGCGTACGTCCTTTTCGGTCCAAGTCGGCTGCCTCGCAATTGACTGTAGGACAATCTCCATTGAGAATCTGAGAAAGCTTTTCACGTATTTCGAAAATACAAGGAAACTTGTGTTGACCATGAATTCCCTTGTTGGGTTTCTTCAACCGAGTCTCATGCAGACTACTAAGTTTGGCAATCTTACGACTTTACAAGTAATTATTTATTTTGATTATTTTGAAATTACTATAAT
>VJMY01000472.1:0-60064 GCA_009869795.1 Neelides sp. FZ-2019 | reverse complement strand
AAAACATTTGAGACGTAAAGAACATTTTTCTTACAAATTTAATGAAATTTATTATTAATAACTGAAATTAATTTATAGGTTGATTTATTATTTATTATTCAATATAAGATATTGCGTCATGTCATGTTATATTATAAAGTTTCGGATTTCACGTATCTCCAATTTTCCTCTAAAATCTTTATTTTTTGAGATGTCATGGAGATGGAGCTTTACGTTAAGATCCTTCAATTAACAATTGTTTCCTCTTGACAGAATTTTAAAAAATGAAAATATAAATGAAATTTCTATCGACGAATTTGATGAAAGAACGGTCAAGGGAATTTTGGAGTTCATCTACACAGGATCATCAGATTTACTTGGAGATCAATACATGGAGTTATTAAAATTTGCCGCCAAATATAAGTTGAAGGATTTGAAGGACTTGTGTGAGCGGATTTTGATAAGAAAGTTAACAATGGAAAATGCAATGGAATTGTTTAAATTGGCAGATTCGAACGATGCATTTTGTTTAAAACAAGAAGCTTTTCGATTTGTTGAACAAGCAAAAATTTAACGCTTTTTTAATGCATTAAATATCCAACTTTTGAATTAATTTTTTAGGGATTACACTGGCGCTATGGGTAATGAGACTAAATGCTGATACAAGCGACTTAAAGCTCCTTCACTTTACATTTAAATTTAAATTTATTATTATTTCAGTTTATTCTTTCGATAAGATATTTTATCTTTTTTATATGATTTAATTCAAGTTAAATCAAAAAAGTAAATTAATGAAAAGTTTGAAAGATCCTTAGGTTTCATTTCGTCCATTATGCCATTATCATGATTTAATATGAAATTTTTTTAATACATATTAAAATTTATGCTAGTAATTAAACATTTTATAAAATTTATCAATTGTCATCTTAAAAATAAAAAAAATAATTTTCAATTTCTTTTTTAGATATAATATTTAGTATTTTATTTTTATAAAAATGTGAATAAGGTTTTATTATGGGTCACCAAGGACCCTTAGTAAAAATGATTCCAGGCACATCAGACCAATATGTATCAAATTAAAAAATTGATTAAACGTTTAATACTCATTTTTAATAAATGTAATTCATTACTAATTACAAATGTGCTTAATTTCATTAAATATTTACAAGTGTAATACGGCGCCAATTTTAAATACTTAACGATAATTAATTAATTAATCAGTAGATTTTGATTATCTGAGACAAGAGAGTAAAACGAGAAAATGGCATTAAGTCAGGAGGAAAACATCATTGATAATTTCAAGTAAACCTTTATCTCTCGTGGATTCATCGAAAACCCTTTGAGCAATTTGAGATTCTCCGTGAATTTCCCAATTTGAATAACTTTTGAAAAGAAAGAATTAGAAATCCACATATTTGATTTTTAAATTTCGTATTATAATTTAACAATGATAATCTTGATAATCTACTTGTATTAAAAGTCTTCAATAACCAGTTGTTTAAACTTGTTGACGGAAAAAATATAGTAAGTAAAATATAAGCAAAAGAAATATAGTGGAAAAATGATAGTTTTGAAAAAATATAGTTGACAATAATATAGTAAGAATAAAACATAGTCGGGATTAAAGATAGTTATTAATAATAAAGTGAGGTTAAATATAGTCGACGACCTTTCTAAACATTTTTACTTATCTAAAACACCCATTCTCTGTTTCTCTCCTTATTTCATAATAATAATATTCGAAGTTCATTTATATTCCTGCAATTAAATAATCTCAAATAAAATAATCCAGTCAATATAATTATAGTTAAAAATCAAGTCATCTTATATTAAAGGTATTATATCATAATTTAATTTTTAAAATTAGTAAATTAGGAATATCTATCCAAACAGATCTTTAAATCTATTCCTATTAGATTTAAATCCAACATTATACGTGATTAAGTACTATTCCTTTTATCCCACTGCACTGAGGAAATTCGTCAATCCACCAAACCAATGAGCCTTATTCACGAAAATCCCAATTCAAGGAGATTGAACGACACGAGTTCAGTTCCATATTTTAGGGTTCAATGAATTACATTAAAAATTTACAATTATCCTTTTAACTTATAAAACTCAAAGCTCAAATTAAATAAATAATTGACTAAATAATTAACTACTATTTAAAAATTGCTATTGTAATTATGATTACCTACTAACTTTCAAACTACTAAAAATTAAACGCCTAACAACCCATACTATTTAAATGATGCAACTTGATTATCCAAGTACGAACTAAGATCATAATCGCATTTACCACTAGGTCTTGAAATTCTGTAACTCCCCATGCAATTAACACTCAAATAAAGAACAAAGCATTCATTGTGTGTATTTACCGAGGACACAGTTCCAGTCAAGGTATAACAATTACCCATGGAATCACAAGCTTGTTGTTCACAAATATTTAAGTAATTTTCATCTTTTTTAAACCGCTGTGCTATATTCCTACTCCCTTATGCCATTTTTCAGGATGCATGGATACTTTGACTGATGTTCCAGGATAAACGCAGGATTTAAAGCTTTCATATTCTTTTTTTGAATCTCTTAAACTCGACTCGAGATTTTGGATTTTTGAATTCAACTCGTGCTGTTTAAGTAAGGATTCTTGAAATTTCTTTTCATTTGCCAAAGAAGTTTTTCCCTGTTCGAAAAATTGTATTTGCAAAGCTTGTGCTTCTTTCTGAAGTTTGTTTTGTTGGTAAAATTTGAGATCATAAATCGGAAATTGAAAATAAAGAGAGTGAAAATCAATTGACGCAGCATTCTTCATGCAACCAATAAAATAATATACCAAAATTGCGAAGTAACTTTTAAAACATAGAGGTCAAATTAACGTTGTCAATAAGATAAATAAGTAAATACAACGTGTCATATTCCCGCATTGTTCATCTACTATTGATAGACTAAGATTACTAAATAGAAAATCACGCTTTAGTTGATGCTTCAAAAGTCAGCTTTAGATCTAAATTTGAAAATTGAATTTCTTTTAATCATTCTTTTAATTATAATAATGATTATGTACATATTTTATGAAATTATTTTATAATTAACTTTAATTAAAGTTACCAATTAACCTATTTATAATTTATAGCTGATAGCAACTGAAAAAACGCCTATCACCTAATTGTATGTATATTTCTATTCGGTAGCGTTAATAAAACAGTTTTACTGGAGCGTCATATGTTATTCAATCGGAATCACCTTGTGAATAGATATATTATGAGCTTAATTTTTAGTTAAATTATAGTGGATTCGTCAATTAATAAGTAATATAGGAACTGATAAAACTGATAATATACTTAAAATAATATTACATATACGAAATGGCGTATAGTTGGTTCGAGCAAATAATAAAGCAGATGGACGAGAAAAAATACAAAACGTAGATACGATAATATTTATATAACAATATATAGTACAGTTAAATATTAATATTATAGTTAACATATTTTCAATATTCCAATAAACATCAAAAACATTAATTTGTTAAATAAAAATTTATGTATAATATATTTGTTCAATATTAATGAATTTTATACGTAATGTTAAAACATAAGTAAATATGGAATATTTACCCTGCTTGACATTTAAGTCTAGATTCATCATTTAAAAGGAATAAAAGAGAAAGAAGGAGCATAATACTTTTCACTTTTTAATTCATTTTCTTCTAATATTAACATTTAAAATCTTTGATCATGAATCATATGAACAATGATATTTTAAAATCTTTCTTCTGTGTCTGGTGTTGCAAGAGAGAAGATTTCCAAATCTGCGTTGTTCACATCGTCCCTTCCATTGATTCCATTTCGTCCAACTTTGTAATCCCGATGATCTGATATTCAAATATTAAAAATATTCACATTTCATTCTAAAAATTCTATTATTTGTAGTCGTTATTCGAGTTAAGTGTAAAATTTAAACAGGATGTGATTAGGAATGCATTGCGTATAATATTAATTTTACGTAAAATCTAACTAATGTTAATTAAAAATATTTATTAATTTTTGTCAAATTAGTAAATTACATTTATAAGTTACAATTATCAGTAATGATAATTGGCAATTTATTGAAATGCTTAAGTATTTTTAAGTAAAGCACACGAATGAATAACGTTTACCGACATACTCGTGGGAGCACAGGAGGCTTCATGGCGACCAGAACGACGAGGCAAACACAGACTTCTACAGAATTTCCTCTTCAAAACCCCAATCACCTCGCTGTTGCAAAAGCAGAAGAGAAGACTCACGCAGAAACCCTAATAAAATTAAAAATTCTTTTATATATTACCTATAGTTGTAATGCTACAGAATAACTTATACTTGTAAATACTAATACAATACAATAATATACTTGAAAACAGACTAAATTAACTTTTTTTGGAAAAGTGCATTTATGTAAATAATTAATTACTATTAAATTTTGACCTGAAGACTTGACGTGGCGGCTGCAACAATTTCATAAACTGCCGCCCATCTTGTGCTCGACACAGGTCTAAATGGAATGACGAGGTAGTGAAGTCCAAGCAATGGAATTAAAATCAATGTCGCCCTTGCCGCCTGTAACCCCAAATGAAATAAATTAGTCTAACTTCATCAAAAGATAATTAAATTTCAATCAAATTAAGTCTAGATTCATAATCAATTCGTCATTTTGCATTTGGCTAAGTTCTGGGAGTTAGTTAAGGAGAATTTGGATTCTCTCCTTGTTTCATTTCCTCTTTATTATTAGGGGAAATTGACTTGCAAATTCTGAACATGTCTTGAGGAACTATTTCTCACTGATTTCTATTTGCCTTCGGGTTACCCATTTCCCTACCTAATTTTCCTTTGCCCTTAATCTGAGTTATTTTCCCCAAACATTTTCCAAACATTTCTCGTTCAAAGGAACTCAATCACAACTTGCGACTCAATGAATCAGTAAAATTATCAAAGGAAATCCATTACAGCAAATATAAAATAAAGAAAACTTTGTCCTTATATTTGAAATTCATACTTATGCATGCGGAATTTCAATAAAAATCTGCGTAATGAATAAAGTTTAATAAAGAATAATTTAAATAAATAATCATATAATCTAATAATGGTCATTTTCTATTGATTTATTTAAAAAAAACTTATTTGTGTATGTAATTGAGATAACATAAAATAAGCCAATTAAAGTTAAAATCTCATTATTTTAGAACAAATTTAGAACAATAAACCCTTAACATGAAAACGAACCTTTTTGATAGAATGATGATTGTCAGACGGAGAAGAATTGGAATTGAATGAAGAAGAACGACAAGCCGTGTTGAAGGTTCTTTCATTGTCTTTCAACTTCTTCACCAACACTCGAAGGATGTTGAAGAGAAAGGCGAGGGACAAAACGAGAGAAAGGCAAACAGGAACGCCGAGAATTAAACTCCACGTTGACTCCGACACCCAACATCTATTCAAATAATTCACTTTTGGGACTCTTTAAATGTGATACCATCTCAAATAATACGCCTACCTCATTATTATGATAGGTAATTTTTCAATTAAATTATTTAATAAACTGAAGCCCAGATTTATCATTTATGGGAGGATTCGAATTGTGAATTATCTTACTGTTGTGAATCAATTGGATCTGTGGCTCTAAAGTAGATGTAGAAGGAAATGGGGAGAATCGGCCCGGCCCATGCAAAGACGTAAAATCCCCTCAGCATTCTGGTCTCTGATCGAAAGAAGGCCAGGACGATGAGAGTGTGGAGATAAAATCCTTCGCAGAACATCCAAAAGTAATTCGCCACGAGGAAATACTGAACCAGAATGTGAACACACCTGCACCACCACTACAAAACACATTGAATTCAAAACCTTTAGATTCCATTGCTTTGCATTTGTTTTTGATAATTTGTTTTAAATAAATAAATTGTTCTTATAAAAGATATTTGAAGCTAATTACAGGTAGCATACCTTATACATAAATGATATAATCAGGTAACTACTTTATAAAAAATAATTAGTGAAAAGGCTTTCTTTTATGTTTTGAATAACCATTATTGTAAATGTTTTCCTACTTCATTGACAATAACTTCATGGAAGTTTATCCAAAGGGGTATATGCATTTTCCTGCACTTTCTGGTCCAGACAGTGTTGCAACATTTTTAATGTATTAGATTGCAATATTTTAATTGCAATTAACTTTTAAATGGGTGGATTTTTATATACCAACATATTTATAAAAGTTGTTGATCACTATAAGTCCTTCAAAAAACTTCCTATACATTTTCTTGTAAAATGTATAATTAAAAAGTTATTCACTAATTAAAATTAAGAAATAATGAATAATTAATTTAATTAATTATAAAGTATATTTATATGTGGTTTAGCATCGATTCCAAAATAGCCATTTTAAAGAGCATTAAATTCTGTCCTTGGCACGTTTAAGTTTTCTAAAATATTCAAATGTTGTTGTTGTTGAATTAACCTGAATAAATAAATTAGAACAAAAGGGCTAAATCAGGCAACAATGCCCCAATACGTTTTACTTAGGAATTTCTCTATACATAACCTTTGTGACCAGAGAATGCACGAAAGTGCATATACTCCTTTAGCTTAAAGTGAATAATGCGAATTGGCAGAAAGGATGAAAGTTAAAAATATAGTTTAAAGAAATAAATTGATTAATAAAGCGCGAAAGCGGGACGTGGGTTCTTACAGGCGTCACTTTAAAGAAATTTCCAAAGGATATTAAAATTCCTTTAAATGTAAATGATGGTGTGAAATGGCTTACGGGATTATTGAGCATGACATTGGGGTCATTGATGACAAGTCTGTACCAAAAGAGCCAAAATAAATTCGAGATTATGAAGGACACGAAGAGATGTTTGTGGATCTTGACTCGCGTGCATTTCAAACATCTGAAAAACATTGCGTCAAAGTTTAAATCTCCCGCTTGAAGCAATTCACATAATGTTTAAGTTAGGTTTAATTGAAAGTTTATTTGTTTAATTTGAGTCACTTACTTGAAAGAACAAAAAATGAGGAGGGAAATGAGAAGAGTGCAAACAGAAATGAAGTAGCCAATTTCGTAAAATGTAATGATGAATCTCCGCCACTGTATTTGACAAATTCAAGCATTATTGAGCAATTTCCGTTCTTTTCAACATTTATTATTTCACTAAAGCTTTGTTAATAGAACCTGTAAGTCATCAATGTCGATACATGTTGTGTAGTTGGACCAAGTGAGATTTGACTCCGGATGTCGAAACCACGTGCCATCCTCAAGACATTCCTTGTGGGCCAATTCTTAAAAAAGAAAAAACCAATCTCATTTCGCATAAATTCACATTTCTTACAATCTTAAGCCAACTAAAGATGGAAATAAAATTTCCTATATGTATATAGTATATGGTTATGGTACTAAAATAGATAGATGATAATGCAAGGTATATTAATCTATACAATATTATACAATTGATATATGAAATCTATGATATGAAAATTCTTGCATAATTCTTATGCCAATGCACAAATCATAATTTATAAGAAAATTTCTGAGTTGATTCGTTGAAAATTCAAAACCCCGATTTATGAAATAATCTTTTATATGCATGATTTTTCCATTCCCCCATATGTCCATATATATACTTGGTTCAATTTCAAAATATAAACCTATACCTCATACTACATTAGGATATTCATATAATAGATATATTCCATTCGTGTAATTCCTGTTACATGAAACAAGAATACTGTGTATTATGAGACATGTAAAAATTTCATTTACTTTTGTCTATATATATGATATCCAATAAACCAATAATCCAATACAATATGCATGAATAATGATAAGGTTCATATGATGCGTGCGAGCGTATGAGAATTTTTGGTTTAACATTGGTGAGATGTGGGAGGTAAAATAAAGATGATATTCGAATGGGATTGAAAATCCATTTGAGGCTCTCTTCACCTCGCTGGGCTATCTATAGGAAAAGGAAATGAAAAATCCGAACGTATTGCCCAGACCGCTAAAGAGGAGAGTAATGGGAAAACCCGACGTCATCAGGATGTGTCCCTTCCCCTTACAACTCTCCCTTTGATGAAATACATATACGGATTGGCCTTAATGCTCCTAAAGATCTCGAGATTCCCTTGAGGGTTAAACGGAATTATTTGATTATGATTCATCTTATTAGGAAATAGAAAGAGATGATAAGGAGAGAAATCCGCTGTCTGGAGACATTCATTCCCTTTTATTGACTAATTAAATCCAGATCGACGATAATGAAATGTGACCATTGGAAGAGAAGAAGGAAAACTCGGATTTCTCTCTCATGACTTCTTCACAACGCCGTTGATATAGATTTTCCCATTCGGATGACGTTCCATCAAATGCTTCATTCCGTATTTGGTGATCTACAATACATTCAGTCTTTCCTTAAATAATTAAGTTTTAATCCCAATTATTAAATACAAAAATAAATAATAAATCCATTTAATTAACTTAAGTTCCTTAATTTAATAAATGTGATTAAAATGTTTATGTATTGAAATACAATAGGTTGAAATTATATTGACTTTGTAGAATTAAAGTTGATTGTTAATTAAGGTTAAAGTTGAATGAGAAATTTGAGCAAACTTTCGTGTCTCCGTAAAGTATTAGGACGTGTAATTTGGGAAGATTGTTAAAAGCGGAGAAGCAGGTGAGGTCCGTCACTTGAGTTCCAAGTCCTTTAAATCCAATTTCCTCCAACTCTGTATAATATTAATTAGACAAGTAATTGTAAAATTTATTTTAAGAACTTAAAATGACTACAAGGTTAAAGAACAAGATTTTGATTGAATCGCTTTTAGAAAATTAATTTAAAATCAAAATTCGCGGGTACACCTTTAAGATGATTCATGCAATGTCCAGATTGAATTTGACTATTTGGTTCAACTCCAGTGAATCCGAAGTCGGTAAGAAAAGGCATTTTTGCTCTGATTTTTAGTTTCTTGAGCTTCTTCAAATATCCCAAAATGGCTTGAATGTCTGAATCCTCAATTGTGGCAAAGGACATTCTGTTCCATTGAGAATGAACTTGGTAACGACCGAAGTATTCAAATTTTGGGCCGTCGAATATCCCAAGTTCAGTCAAATTCGGAAACATGTTGACCACCAACGGAATGTCAAAAGAAGAGAAATTTGATGTTTTCACTGTAGAAATGACGTTAAGCAAAAGTTCTTCGGTTTTTAAGAATTGAGAGTCTTCAGCTTCCATTGGTATAAACTATGAAAATAACATTCAATTCCAAAAATTAAATACAAATTAATTGAAACCTTGTCTTATCAAACTTGAATCCCATTTCTATTAAAGTTGTTCAACTTTATTTTTTTAATATTGGATAATTAGTAAATGAAGAATTTAATAGTTAGGTAATAATTTTACTAACCTGTCGAACAGAATTTGTGCTAATTGAATCAATTGCAGCTCTGAGCGATCCAATTACATGTCTCAATAAATCCGTTCTAAAAGACTGCAAAAGCATCTCTCTGTAATTGCCAATGTCGTAATCTTCCACAATGAGTCCAGCAGAGTCCGAGACCAAAATCCCAAGACTCGTGTCAACTGGAGCCTCGGGAATTAAAATTTGCAAAATAGGGAGTTGTTCAGGTTGAAGAATAATTCTCCCGAAAATGAACTCCTTCAGATTGGTCAGGGATTGAACGAACGGAATGAACACTTCGATGAAATCAGGGTGAATGAGGAGAATCCAATCAAAGCTCAGACTCAGGTAAGTGATCTTCAAAACTTGAGTGTTCCACGACAAGACGCGGCAAGTTTTGAAAAAGTCCAAGAAGTAAAAGCTGTAGAATTTATGATGCCAGTCGAATTTCAACCTTTTCAAGCTCCCTGCATTTCTCACAAGGAATAATCCAAGGTCGCTGGCAAATTCAAAATGTTCTTCTGGAACCTTCGGGGCGAATTCGTCTGAGTTGATTATAAACTCGAAATCCTCGACTTTGTGACAAGTGACCTCTAACATTTTGACAATGCCATTGGTGTTTTCCCCGGACTTAGTTTGATGGATTTTGAGGATTTCAAAGGGAACGCGTTTTGGGAAAAACTTTTGCACGGCTATCTCTTCAGTTTCGTGGAATTTCACAAAGAAGCAAAGACGAAAAATTGGGTCGAATGAATAGCGACTGTTGACGTCATTGAAGGTCTTGACGGATTTGAAATGCGTGAGGAATTTGAAAAGTTGCCGCCATTTCAAGTCGCAGTTTTTTAACTCCAAATGTTGGATATGAAAAATTGCTTCTTTCAATCCCGCCTTCTTGGAATTCGCGAGAATTAGTTCCATTTGACTCGCGTTGCAATTCCGTATCCGGATTTGAGTCCAATGAGGGAAGAAGAGTCGGATCTTCATGGTCGTTTGAGACTTGAATTCTTCGTTGAGGTAACTTCGATCGATTTGACTATCTTCGATGTGCTGGATGAATTCTTTGGCTTTTGATTTCCGGAAAAATCGCTTTGCCCCGTCGAACAAAATAACCGTTTTGGTTCCCAATTGTGGAATGAGCAGTGAATCCCATGTGCGACAGACGAGTCGACATCTTTTTACTTCATTTCCGCTTAAGTAGCTCAAAATGCCTTGTAGAATATTATCCTACAATTTAGTAATTCAAATGTATTTTTAATTCAAATAATTTGTGAAGGATTATAGTTACTATATTATATGTAAATATTACTAAAAGAATTTCAATTATTCTCAGCAATTGAATTATCAATATTCAATTTTTACCGGTAAATCCAAAGTGTAATCTCGACCAGTTAAAGCCTGCGACTTCTTGCTTTTGCTCTTCCTGATAAATTATGATTTACATTAAGTTCTCATAATGCAAATATCTAGATTAATTAATACTGATATTAATGATTAATCGAATTATAGGTAAATTGGGTATTTTGTACCTTGATATGATTTCAATGTTGCTGTTCTTGTCATTCAACTTGACTCTTACTTCTTTTCCCATGATGCTCAACGTTTAACTTTATTTAATCAACGACGTATTAAAAAAAAATTCAGAAACTTATTTGTATCGAATTAAAGGATTAATTGCTTTATCCTGTCTATTGTGAAATTAACATAAAAATTTTACGAAATAAAGTACATAGTCAATTATAATTTTTTAAATGTCAATATTATTTAGTTTCTACTTCTACTAAAAATTGATATATGTTTAAAAACTTAATTTAAGTTGAACGTGATTTACCAAAGATTAATTAAATTGAAAATCATTTTTTCCCAGAAGTCCCTCAATTCCATACCTATGATTTATGATAAATAAGGAAAGGAGTTTATGCATACTGTTCTATGGGTATATTCCAAAATTATATATGTATTAAAGGTAGGTAGGTACAATATAGACAATGTTTAATAGGTATTTAGGTTTGCCATTATTTCATGACTTGATGAACAAAGTGAGAACAAAGACATTGAGAGCCCATGATTGATTAACCGCAAAACGACCACATTATTCCTAGATGCTTAGATAGATTAATTAACTTGGTTGGATATTTAAAGACCCGCTTACTAGTTGGTACGAATCCTGTGATGAAAAGCGGGCATGGAGCATAGGCAGTTTCACCACCTCCGGTTTCATTCCAACAACTCCAACCATCCCACGATCGCGGACACCAAGGACCTGAAAATAATATGAAATATATATTTATTAATGTTTTACAAATATTCAAATGAATCTAAATATTATCATTATTTCATCATTGAACATTCATTAAAGAAATTTGAAAATTTGCCCATTTTAAAAGTTGAGCTTGAAAACTAATCATCAAAAATAATCATATTCACATCATTTCTATCATTTCTATGAGATGTATGATGCATTTTATTGCATTGTTAAGCTTGTGGTGTTTCTTGGCTTGGAGTGAAATAAAAACGTGATGATAGTTCTTTATAGTGTGTTATAGACTCTTGTGTGTCAGAGTGGTTTAGTTAAAGTGTCAAGCCGGGTGAGGGTCTTTGAAGAAATTCGTCTTGACTTCCCTTATAATTTGGACGGAGAGGTCCAAGGGAGAATCTCGACTTTTAAACAATACTCAACTCACAGACTCCAGTGTGGAATGAAAAGAGACACAAAGAGATCGATTTGACGCTTGTTATATGTATTACCGCATTTCTTTCTCCTTTATATAAACTTTACGATCTTGTTCTCTCATCTTCTTTTATAGATTTGATATATGTGAGCTATGTTTTTCTTACATCATCAAATCATCACCTTTTTAACCTTTCCCATGAACTGAAGAGACTTTTGAAAATAGTCTCTAAACCTTTCCATGAATAGTGAAAAACCAAATGGTTTGTTTTAAAGAAACAAAAGCGTGACGGATGAACAAATAAATGTTATACAACAATTGCGTTTGAATTCAACGTAAAATATAGTTCAAACAAGGATCGTACGATGTTAAATGTTTAGCTAATCTCGGTGGTGATAAAAATGAAAATTGAACCATTCATTATTTGTATAATATCAATTTAGCTAAATAATATTTTCTATGCTGTTTAAATGCTATAATACACATAAACATTCAATAACTATGTGTAAATATTAGAAGATATAAATTGATGTGTATAATTTAACGTGTTAATGACAAATTATAGTTTTAAACAATGAACGGTTAAAAAGATAATACGCATATTTGGTATTTGTATCATTATAAATAGAAATTTACCTAATAAATATAAAAAACCTAACCTAACCTTTGAATATTACATAAGCTGTAAAAGTTTAAGGGTAATTACCTATTCGTATTTTTTTAAATTCATCTTATAACTTATCCAATTTAAACCCTTTGGCCTATTTTATCACCAATCAGCACTTGAATAAATGGAGAGTTGATTAATTTAAATAATTCTACAATAAATCAATGATGAGTACGTTTTTATCACGATAAAACGTAATTGAAATTTGGCAATAAATAGGATCAAATAGGAGATACATTTATTATTTTTAGTAGAAATATGTAGAAATAAAATGTCATTATCAAGAATATTATATAAATGATTATGACTAAAATAACAATAATATTTTATATTATGACTTAAAAATTATTTTAAAATGATTAAAAATTACATTTTTATTTGACTGAAGTTCTCTAAAGTACCTACTTATAGTATACTCAAATAACATTGTACATGTGATGGAAATTGGAATTTTATGAAATAAAGAACATTACCAAAAAAAATATTTATACTTAATGTGAAACATTGATATAATGGAAATTTCGACTCAATTTGATATTAATACCTAGTTTACCAATTATTACACTACGTCAAAATACATTTATTTAGTTTGTGAAAAAGATACTTGACAAGTCTGGAAAAGATTAATAATCTCTGGCAAATTTTCAAGAGCATTTAAACTTTAAAGTCTTTAATCATATAGTCACATTCAAATCAAATTCAAGAATAAATTACCTATATTGAAAATTTTTGACCAAAACCTTAATTAACCTTATCTAATTATTTTTGAACACAACCTGTGGATGAAATAGCTATGAATTTATTATGCCATATTGAATATTACATGAACTTTATTAAAAATGAAAATGTCAAACACGCAAAAAAATAAATATTTTTGTACGTCCCTATTTTATTCGTACATTTTATTCATACATTTAGTCCATTCCTTGCGTTTTTCCAGTGTTGATATTTACGAAAATATTTATATTAAGTAACTGGATATTCAACTTTGGAATAAAAATCTGAACTTCTCACAATATCGCACAACATCCCATTTAGAGATTGAATAAAAAGTTCAATACTCTAAATCTTGGAATTTGGAACTTAACCCTAAAGAGTCTCCCATTCACATCTTTATTTCATAGTCAATCCAAGAGGAGTTACATAAATAAGCCGAGGTTCTTATCAAATTACAAAGGTCTTTTTAACTCATAAACCTCCAAGAACAACAACGCACTTACGACCATCTCAATTTCTCAATAAACAATCCGAGATTTTTACACAATGAAGATGAATCTGAGTGAGTGATTTAGGATTTGTCCCCATTTTGGCTTAATTTTTAATTTCAATTTGGTGTTAAGTCGCTGGGTTCAAGTTCTCACATTGATCCGCTTTTTCAATTTATACTCCTATTCTATACAAGGAAGCTTAAGGAAGGTCTCGAGAAATGTAAAAATGCATATGACGATGTTCTACGCCAATAAAACACGTTGTTTTGAACAACCAATGTGTTGTATTACAGAGAATCTAACATCCAAGCGTGTCGTTTAAGCCTATAAATATGAAGAGTATATTTATTTAAACTCCATTGAGTTTTTGTGGTTCATTGGGGAGCTGCTGGCGGAAAGTGTGTAGTGGACCATTGGGGTGATGATAAGGGAGTTGAAAGTCCTTTTTTCAATTACTATCATTACAACTAGCCATCATAACCCTTACATTATCATCTATATAAATTACGAATTTTGAATACATTGGATCATATGGCATCAATATATACATGAAGTCTTTTAGAATACCAATATAGGAATGTAAATAATACAAGTATAATGTACTTATGTAAATGTGTAGTGTACAATACATTGAACTATTTTTAAAAGTTCCATTTGATTAAGTGTTGCAGTGTATAAAAAACAAATTGGAAGTCAGAATAATGTCATTGTAAAATAGGCTAAGAATCTAGAAGACAAATTATTAAGTATATTGGGTATAGTTTAAGTTCAATTAGTATTTATAAAGTAAATTCATTAAGCTCGCATTTAGTTTACATTTTTGCATACGTCGCTTAAATATTTTTGTGCGTTTGACTTGATTGAAGTTAAACTGCGAACAGTCTAGAGTATACAACAAATATAGGGATAAAAGATATAAATGAGTCTGATAGATTGTCAATCCTCTGAGCATTCAAATGAAAGAGATAGAGATAGGGCGACACAGTTAGTGTAAGATAAACTTCCACTTTCATTTCATTCAGGTCCAGTTCAAATAGAAAAACAAAATGGAACATACGATTGAATACTTTTAATTCACTTATCCTTTTAATGAACTTTTTGAAGGGGAAATTTGGAATTAATTAAAACTAACTTGACTTTTTTAATAGTGCGTTCAAAATGGGTATTAAGAGGATTTATTAAAACTGCTTTTTACATTTAAGTTGATCTGAAGGACGCTCAGTTAGTTAAATTGGAAATTATAAGTAAATAAATATTTTTATAACTGGTTTTGCGAAGAATTTAGTGGGAAATTGAGTGAAAAGTGTAAATATAATTATTTACCCTGCGTGTGGTATTTGAAAAGTGTTTTGTGTTATTTATTTAATAAGAAAACCAGACCAATTTCATTATTAAGGCGTTTAACTCAAAGAGAGTGAAGAAGTGAAAATTGCTAAATCCCTCATTAAAAATTATGCTCAGCCACCTGTGACGTCTGTTTGGATCTTAATACACGAGTGTTGAAAATAAATAAACTCAAAATGTTATATTTGATATTAAAATATATTTTGCAAATTGGAGCGGCGTCAGCCGCACTTTTTGCCACTTTTAGGCCTAAATTGGCATTAATTTTAATAAAGACATTTCCACGTGACATAAGGTTAAAATCCTAATTTTTAATATTTTACTCACTATATAGCACGTGCCTAAATAATGCTCAAATATTTAGTTAGTAATATTGACAGTTTCTTTATAACAATTAAAATTTTTAAAAGTAAATTTGATTATTAATTTAATTAATGTTTATTTGAAATAATATAATTTAGAGGATTATTTCGTGCGGCTTACTCAATAATTCAGCTTTTCTTGGCAATGAAATTGAACTTAACAGTTGGGAAACGATTTGACTCAATAGCCAAAAAATATCCTAACAAAGTCTGCATTTATTTTGGTGATGAAAAATGGACTTTTGAGCAGGTATAAGAACATCTTGATAGAAAACTTAAAACTCATTAAAACTCGTTAAATATTTCAATTTCTCAATTTCATATTTCTTTCACTTTTATAAACAGCTAGAGAAATTGAGCAACCAAGTAGGAAATTACTTTCAACAACGCGGATTCAAGCATGGAGATTCTCTGGCTCTTCTCATGGAAAACCGTGCGGAATATATTGCCATTTGGCTAGGATTATCTAAAGTATTTCATATTCGGATTATTTTTAAGCAAAAATCTATTTATTTTATATAAAATCTTAAATGAACTTTTGCATATTTTTTCTATTTAAACTTTATTTGAATATCAAGATTGGCGTTGTTCCGGCCCTTATAAATTTTAATCTCCGGTTGGAGTCTCTTCAACATACTTTGAACGCGGCCAAATGCAAAGCCATTATTTATGGAAACGAACTTGCTCCTGGTATATAATGACATTTTTTTACCTTATTCGTAGATGGTAGATTTCTACTTTATATACATGTTTGCTCGCTTTTAAGCAAGTTAATTAAAAAGAACCAAAAATGGAATATTTAATGAAGAGGAGAAAATACAATATTTAAACAATGATATTTTAAATTTAGCACTTTCTGAATTATACGACATTGGGTATCCAAAAAACATCCCGACGCTATGTTATGGAAAAGAAGGCGGGGGGATTCTCAAAAATTCAACTGATTTAATTGAAGAATTAAAATCCATTTCAACGAAACATCCGAAACCCGACAAACCCGTTTTAGCCACCGATAGTTTATTTTATGTTTTCACGTCAGGAACCACGGGACTTCCCAAAGCAGCTTTTATCAAACATTTTAGGTAATTATTAATCACTAATTAAGTAATTAACTGTTTGTGAAATCCAATATAAATTTTTAATTAACAAAACTTGGCGGTAATTTTAAATTTTTCCAGATTTTTCATGGCAGCTTTTGGCGCTCATAATATGAACGGGATCAAAAGCGAGGATGTGATGTATTCGCCTCTTCCGTTGTACCACAGGTATTTTAAAACACAGTAATTAATCAGTTTCCTTTGTGGAGCCATGCAATGTTCCTTTGAACCCTCGTCGTGGTTTCCTCGATTGTTGAGGTAGCCGTGGGAGTTTTGAAAAGGAATGTTTGACAGTGCGGCTGGGATGTTGGCCGCTGGCCAGGCCCTTGTTTATGGAACTTCCATTGTGCTGAGGAAAAAATTCTCCGCTTCTCTTTACTGGAGAGATTGCATCAACTACAATGTCACGGTAAATGAATCTTTTCATGCTCTCCGTGATACCCAAAAATCCCTATTAAAATTCCCGTATCAAGTTTAACATCTTTTTCATGTCAAATAGGTCATTCAATACATTGGAGAGATTTGCCGGTAAAATTCAAATATTCAATATTACAAAAAGAAATTAATTAAAACTTAGGACTCTAGTCAATTATATATTTATTAGTAAATTAAGTTATATTAAGTCTTTTAATATATAGATAAATTTTTGATAGACGCTTACTTATTAGATTTGAAATTATTGATTATTGAGCTAAATTTTTATGTGAAAAATATAGGTATTTGTATAGTCAACCAGAAACTCCAGAAGAGAAATTGCACAAAGTGCGAATGATGTTTGGAAACGGTTTGAGGATTTCCCTTTGGAAAGATTTCATAGAAAGATTCAATATTCCTCTTGTAGCTGAGTTTTACGGATCAACTGAAGGTATTTTTACAAATTTCAAAATTCCAAGATCTACGCTTTTTTTAATATCCCTTAAAATTCAATAAATACTTAGAGATCAAATAACCCTTATAAAAATTTACGTTTTTATATACCTAAATACCTAATATGAGCACTTGTATATATTTTATAGGAAACTGTAACGTCAGTGAGTATTTTTTCATTTATTAACAAAGATTTTTTTTATTTAAATTATTTTAAATAACTTACTCAGAAAATAATATTTTTAAATTAATTTTGTATGAGCGGGAAATCTGAAAACTATTTAAATATCTAGCAAATATTGATGGCCATATTGGAGCAGTTGGTTTTATTCCACGGTTTTTATATCCAATCCTCCCTATGAAAATAATCAAAACAGATGAATTGACTGGAGAACCGCTGAGAGATCCAAACACAGGTTTAGCTATCAAATGCTCTCCAAATGAAGAAGGAGAACTCGTTGGACTCATTAAGAAAGATCATCCAATTAGGGATTTTAAAGGGTAAAAACATATAATTCACTTTAACAACATTTGTTAAAGTAAAATAACTTTGAGATACTTTGAGTTCGTTATAAGTATTATTTTTTTAATTAACAGATATGCAGATGAAAGTTCAACTAAAAAGAAAATCCTTTATGATGTCTTTTCAAAGGGTGACATGGCTTTTAGATCAGGTTTGTAATTTTGAATTTCCAGCTAATTTAGTTTTAAATTTAATAAAGGCTTAAGTTAAGCTTTTATTTCCACATTTCTAACATAAAAGTAATAATGTAAATAAGGACAATAAAAGTTTATTTGGTTAACTGTCATAACTGTAAAACTTCTTATTTATTTTTTTAGGTGATTTACTCGTGATGGACGACTATGGTTACATTTATTTCAAAGACCGAACCGGAGACACGTACAGATGGAAAGGAGAAAATGTCTCAACGGCCGAAGTGGAGGCTGTGATTAGCAAAGTCTGCGGACTCAAAGACGCTGTGGTGTACGGAGTTCAAATCCCAGGGACTGAAGGTATTTCAGACTAAGATAAAGAATAAATAAAAACCAAAATGTTGTTTTTTGTATTTAAAAAGGGCGGGCTGGAATGGCGGCAGTTGTTGATAGCGAAGGTTCATTAAATCTTCAAATGTTGGCTGAGGGGATTGTGAAAAATCTCCCATCTTACTCAAGGCCACTTTTCTTGAGAACTGTCAACTCCATCGACTTGACAAGTAATTATTTATCATTACCAACATACTTTATAATATTAAAATAATTTATAATTGATTAACAAGATTTGCAAATTATTTTAAAAATTCCCTCCTTTATTCCCAGGCACGTATAAAATGAAGAAATTTGAATTACAAAAAGAGGGATTTGATGTTGAAAAGATTGATGATAAAGTCTACTATTTCGACGGCTTAAAATTCATTCCTCTCACAAAGGAAATCCATGAGAAATTACTTAATGGCAAAATGAGGCTTTAACAAAATTGCTGATCACAATAAATTATAAATCCTTATTTTCACTGCTCATTTGTCACACTTCCTAATGGTTCTATAGCAGTGGCGGATCTGCATAAGGTTTAAAGTGTTCAACCCTCCCCCCAGTAAAATTCGGTCTTAAACTAGATATTATATGGCTTTCCTGCCCTATCTAAATACATTGCCTATACTTTAACATATAGAAAAAAATCCTAGATCCGCCACTGTTCTTTAGACAAGTTTTAATTATAAAATTCAATTTAAAAATTGAGCAAACTTTGATAATTTCCTGAGCAATTCTATTGATTTTAATTATTAATTATATTCAATTCAAAATTTAAATAATTTAATTTTTTATTTGTTTAGCCATTGTCTCAACTATTATTATTATCAACCATTTATGTAGAATTAGCTAAATATAACTTTGAATTGCCTACTTATTACGGCTTTTATTTTATATATCCTTAAGAAATCTAACTAGCCTATATAACAATAATACCAAATTAGTGTTATAATTAACTTCTAAATATTAAAATTGAAATTTCTAATATTTGGCGTCACTATTTAAATGCTCAAGTCGTGAAAATATTTATGCAACTATTATTATACTTTTATATATAAATATGAAATGTAGCATATAAATATGAAATGTAATATCCTGTAGAAAAATGTCTCCATACAGTACCCAAAATACAAATATCAATAAAGACTAATTACACAAGAAAGAAAAAGTCAATCTAGTGTAAATGCAATGAAATGAATTGAAATGAATAAAAATGGGGGTTTAAATGGTGGAATAAAGAGCGGATTTCCATGATTCGCATGTTGTAGTTGTGAGACAATTAAAGGAGGGGGAAAGGGACATTTAAAAATATTCACTTCACCTCTCTTTCCTCCCATTAAAAAAGACAAATGGGGAGACGAGAAGGAGAAATCGTGTGGGTGAAGACGAGATGATGTGAAACACACGTTCCTATGCGATTCCACAATTTCCTTCTCCATTCCAAGCAAACTTGCTATATCTATATATTTATCAACAATACATTCTTTATACATTGAAGCATTCTCTATTCCTAACTCTTTGATTCACTATCAAACTATCAACCATATCATGCAGTACACACACTCATAAGTTCATATAAACTCTATATTCTATTTACGAATTGGTAAAATAGAAAAACAAAAATTGCTCTGCTCTATGTACATAAAGCTAGTAAAATTCCAGAAATTCTCAAGTTCTTTTTTCTTGTAAGATTGTGAATTGTCTGTATGTCCAATAAGTCTTGGTAAGATTTGAATGGGTTCATAAACATTTTATTACTCGGATGTTTCCAGATTCCTCCAGTACACATTTGTTGAGTCATTTGGAGAAGAAAGAGGGAAAGGAATGAGGAATTAATTGAGTTATTAGGAATAAGCCTCCTAAGCTAGATTATCCCATTATTCTCATTATCTCCCCATTAAAGTTCGGAGGATTAAGGGAGAGTGTCGGAAGACTGATATGTACAACCGCGCGTCGTTTAAATCTCCATATATGCCAAAGGTGTCCAAAAAGGTTCATCAATTTATCAGAGCATTAAAAGGGATTGAAAATTGAACAGTTATCTACTAACTACTATGTTAGCTACTATGTTGATAGTAGCTGTGCTAAGATATAACTAACTATAATGAAAGTTCTTAAACATCAAAAACCATACTATTGCGAATTTACTAAAATAAAGTATTTTACACACAAATAGTAAAAGTAGAATAGAAAGTAAAATAGAGAAATCGCTTAAGCATATAATCCATTCTTATCTTTTGAATGCTCCAGATGGTTTGAAAAGTGTGAAAAAGCATAGGTTGGAGTGTTTGTGCTTAAATCCTGGACATTTTTGGGACTTTAGAAGAAAGTTCTTATCCTTAATTACATAACAGCCCATAATGCCAGATGTCAATTGGAAATCCTTGAAAATGTGCTCATAGAAGATACAAGAGATTTTACTAACTCGTAAAGCATGGAAAATAAGCTTTTCAATTAAAAAGAAATGACAACGTAGTTAACTTATTTTAATTATACTCAAAATCAGCGTTGTTTCTTTCTCTTGTTAATTATTTTTTAATTATAAAGATTTTTACTTGGAGTTTAGCTTAATTCTCTTTCGCACAAATGTATACTAGGTAATTAACAAAATAACGAATTAGAGAAATAATTGTTTGAATAAGCATAGATATATAATTATATGTCTCTCTTGTGTGCACGTACCAACTATAGCATAGGTAAGTATTTAATTTTTAAACAAGAACTTCCTAGCTTTCACTTTCACTAATTCAATATATTATATATGTAGCTACATATGATATCAGCACATACTTGTAGGGAGACATAATATTATTAGGTTTTTTAAAACTCTTTTATTTTAGGTATTAAACTGCTAAAGAAAAACGCTGCTATTTTGAAAGCTTGCTAAAACAAAACACGTTTATTCCGAGAACGAAATAAATCACTGTTAGTTATTGCCATTTTCACCGATACTTTAATTTAAAAATCCTCTTCTTTCTCCAAAATTAAACTCATTAGATCAACCATATGAATTTTTTTCTAGCTTTGTAGTTCATTCATTTTTCTACTTTGCCTTGCCTTTTTCTTTCTTATATTTTTCAACGGTTTATTAGTTTATAATCATTTTATCATTCATGATCATTAAATCATGATGTAATGCTTCTCATTCCTATATGGATTCCTACGCACAATAATATGTGTAATTTTCGCAATAGTGTGTTAAAATTATATCGTTATATTGAAAAATTCTGTAAAAAGAAGGAGCAGATATATGTACCTCTACATATTTCTTATGAATATATCTTTATATCAAAATCTGTTTCATTATATGAAGCTGTGTTTAACAATATTTACTGTATATAAAGTTTAAAATAAAAATTCTTTGATTGTATTCCCTATTGTGAGTTCACCTGTTCCAATTAATATAAATAAAAGGGGCAATATACCAAGGGGTTTTAATTCGCCGAATCCCCAGGGCTGGCACATAAATCAACGTCGGTGCGAATAAAAATTCCAATTTCCCTCTGAATCGTCCAATAAATAATGCCGAGGACAAAACTTTCCATTCATTCCTAATGCTCCGAAAGCCCTAATTAAGAAAAGCACATTTGCCGGTTCAATTAATTCACTTGTTCTTATTACATAACCAACGCAGAGATTTGTCCAATTAATTCCGAAACTCCACAGACCAAAAAGAACCCCTTGTACTAAACGCGCCCAACCGGTCTCTTTTAATTAACAATTCGAATTTTTTGCATTTTTTATCACTGTCTGGCGCTTAAAATTTTTAAATTCTTAATATAAATTCAAAGTCGTATTTAATAATCTTAAATTATTCAAATTGCCTTGCTTGATTCTAACAAAAAATTAAGATTTAAAGATAAAAATTAATTAAATTGGTGCATTCGGATTAAAGAGTAAAATAATATTTGTGTGGGAGATTTAAATTATTTAAGGGATTTAATCTAAATATCTATTCTAAATGGTTCTTATCAAGATGTTTGATTTGAGCATCGCAGGCCTTTCACGCCCACTTGTCAACTTTAGTAAAAAAAAAAGTCTTTATGGCTGGTTTCCAACTTATTTAAATGATTTCAATTCCCCACCACACCACAAGGAATCAACGGGGAAATGTAAGCTAAGCTTTTAGAGAAACTTTTATTAAAACTCTCCGTTTCACCCAATGGAAAAAATCCCTTCAGACCCATTCATCTCAACCATGATGGAAATAGTCGCCAAGCACATGCATAAAAGTAAATAGAAAATAAGAGAAACCAATGAGGATTTCCAGCAAACTAAATTGAATTTCTTTTCTCATTCATGCCAATGAACCGAATGAGTTCGAATGAGAACTCTTCTTATGCAAATCTCCGTCGATAAACAACTAAACTATCTCTTTATTATAAATACTCTGTACACTTTATATACACAACATAAAACTTTACTAAATTCCATATACCTACAAAGTAAACCAAAGCAAAAACTCAAGTAAACTGTAAAATTTTCCAGCAACTTTTGAATTTCTCCTAAAGTGAAAAAGCCCTTGTCTTTGTACAATGTATTATGTAAAATTATCTAAAGGATCAAATGTTAAGATTCTCATTAAATTTTATCTAAATACGCATACAATATGTGCCATTCGAGTGAGATTGTGCCAATGTGCCATTCAAAACCTATATTTCATGTCACATTGTCATGTTGAAGTCTTGTTGAAATTTCAAGTTTCAGGAAGTTTTCCTTCTACTTGACATTTGCCAAATACACATAGCGTGTGCAGTGTCCAGATAGGAAATCAATGTCATGAATATATGATAATAATATAAATTCAAAATGAATGAAAAGAAAATCATACCTGAGAAACTCTCGTTATTCGTCTCCTCACCATGTTGCAAACAAAGTTTTTCCTGAAGTGCCAAGAATTTGTGAAGGAGATCTTCGTCCGTTCTAGGCTTCTCCGTCCCGTTGGTCCCAGCCAGACTCCCCTCCTCGTCTCTCCTCGTTGTCATGTCAATGGGGGCGATTGGCATTCTCAATTCCGTCGCCTGTCACTCGCCCTTTTCCCTCCAGCAATGAGCAAATATTTCAAATACTCCGCACAAACTTCACTTCTTTCTCTTCTTACTCTTCTTCACCAGAAACCACCAAGACAACAAGAGTAAGAGTATTTGAGGGTTTGTATATGAAAGTTGGAGATGGGACAAGTTCACTAAAAAAGTAATTGATTTGAGGGAGAACTCAAAAAGAATTTCTTAGCAGAAGCCTCAAACCTTCTTTCTTTTACTCCATGTGGTTGTGGACTTTATTTCTAATATTCTCTTTATCCTTTCTTATCCTTTCAAAGTTCCACGCACAAAGTTCCACACTCACACAAGATTAAGGAGCCTGATGATCAAAAAGACGCAATTATTGACAAAGTCAAAGGAAATAAATAACAATATTACAGATTTAGATTTAATATAGCTTTTATATATACTGTTCTTGATTATCACTATAAATCTCACACAAACGCACTGAACAATGTACAGCAATAAACTATATGAACATTGTAACAATACTTCCTATATAATATAATACACACTGGGGATAGTGTACTAAACTGTATTACGTAGCTGATTGCTGCTGATGGTGTAGTGTATAAGTAGTTTTAATGAATCCTCATTTTGTAAGTTATAATTTGTAAGAAAGTTTCATTGTAACAGAAGGATAAAATTGAGACGAAAAGTTGAAATGAACTTGCTAATAATGTTAAGCTGGTTTTCACTGGGCAATTGGGTGGTTTGAGATTTTCCTGTTGGATTGAAGGAGCAGAGTTGGATTTTGATTGGTATGTTGGCTGGGTGTTCGTGAGGATGTTTGCAGGAGCCTGAGGGTGAAGACGAGGGCCGTTAATCAAGTGATATATATAAATGTCGCGAGTGTGCTTGTAGATGCGTCTTCGCTCCCCTGAAAAAAAGAAAGATGAGAATGAGACTTCCGTGAAGGAAAAAAGAAATATTGGCAAATGTCCTTATTCCTTCAAAATATTCCACACACTTTACAAAAAACTTTATACCATGTGCTGCTGGGAAGGTATGCGAGAATATATTTGATATTTCGTACCTCTTCTACCTAAATAGGAAAAGTGTATATAAATACTGAACCCACTGATTGCAAAGAACTTTTTATATGGTGAAATTTTTCGGTTTTTCATATTCTCCCCTCAAGGGCCAAGTAAACACTTCAACTTCTCAATATTACTTTTCTACGCTACCAAAAGGGATACTTGACAAGGAACTTTAACATTGCTAAAGACTTCAAGTGCTGACGCGTTCAAGCATAAAATGTCTCAAAAATCCAATAAATTACCAGCCAATTTCAAATTAAGGGAAAATGTCTAGACGTATATTTAAGTTAAATTAATTCTAAAATTAATTTTTAACTTGGTTGCTCACTATTACCTAAGTATAACTATTTATATTTACATACATATACCTAAATAGTTTAAATAAGCCTGATGTATGAAAAGTATACATAATAAATATTATATTGCATTACAATACTTTTCAAGGTATATAATGTTGATAATCCTAATAATGTATTTAAAGGTTATATCTTGACATTTCTTCATAATATTTGTAATATAAAATGATGAAATGGCCATTTTGGTAAACTTATATGGTGTCAGTTATTGTTTTACCAAGTTTATTGAAAGGACCCGAGCGATGTGATTATGAATATATAATCAATACAATTTATTTCCCTTTTGTTTCCCTCAAAATTGGCGAACTTATAAGAGAAAGGATCCAAGTAAATCGTCGCCCGCATCGTAACTTTTGCCTTTAATGTTCTCAAATAGAAAGTTAAGGCTGTTTAGGAAAGGGGGAAAGTTTAAATTGTGAGCGACGTCGAGTGAATTCCAATTTAGTCAAACGAAAAGGGAAATTCCCTTGAGAGAAAAGAAGTAAGAAGAATAGAAAGTAATTGTTTAAAAGGGAGAGAATTAACTTCCTTACTTAATAAACTTAATTTGATACTCATAGGAAACACGAGGTTTCTCTCTCTTGGAGAACAAATGGGTCTCTGGAGGGGCAAATCTTCTAATTGAGTTTATAACAAGTTGCTAAAAGATGTAAACGCTCAATTCCCTTCTCACATTTCGCATCTCACATCTCCATCTTATTCCTCTGTGGAGTCTCAATCTTTCCCTATTATTTTCCGTGCAACAAATGCTCATAAATTCTATTGAAATTCGAGTCAAAAGTTAAGAAACTAGAAACTTTGACTTTTATTGTGTTAGCTAACTTTGTTTAATCTGATTTATCAATCTCACCACAATATATTATTTTATGCACACACATATACAACATAGCTACTCTTATTATATAATCACTTAAAATGTATGTGCTACCAACTTGAGTATACATGTTTATGAAAAAGATACAAACAATAAAGTTTTAATGTAAATTTTGGTCTTTGGAGAAAAATCACGCATTATACACGGAAGATAAAAGATAACTAGATTTCTAATTAAACCGCAAATTCACCTATTTAAAGAATGTTTGTATAATTCAAAGGTAGCGCCATTTCATCAAATTCCCTCGAGACGGTGAAAAATAAGATTTGGTCTTTGTTGTGGAATTGTTTGGAATTTCTGAAATTTAATTAATCCCGTCACAATGAGTTAATAAATAATTACTTTTCTTTACGATACAGCAATAAATAACTCTAGTCAATACATTTATCTGTAATTGGTTCTTTGTCAAACCACATCTATTAGCAATACTTCCATACGACCCATATATGTTATATGTAGGTATTGCAGGATATTTAGCTTAAATTAATCCCGCATTTAATGTAGATATTATTCAATATTCCTGCGGTTTAGAAAGCAAAAAAAGCAAGTAAAAAAGAAGTAAAAAATTAATTAGGAGCAAACAATGTGTGTTTGAAATGGGATAACGGCCGTGAATGTTTTTATATCCCGGGTCTTAAAAGGAGATAAAATGAAAGGAGGGGAAGTTATTGTTTAGCGTGTGGAATGAAGCATTCTTGAAGTCGGGCAAAGGGCCGAGGAATCGGAAGCCGCCATTCTCCTCTGCTTCCCTTCAAAGTGGCCGGAGAGGCTGATAAACTGCGGCTTTCATGCCCATTAACTCCTAGCAGTCCAAGAGGAGGATAATGGGAGGGAGCTGAGTTTGAATGGGAGGCCCACGTGGGATTCCCAAAGACTTCCTACAGCCCAGCTAAACCCCTTCGACTCTACACTTTTCATTTTTACAATTTTATGGGAGAAACTCCGAACCCGAACCTTTCTTATACTCCTATTCTCACCCGGCTTCCGATATATAATACATACAGGAGCATGAGGCCATATACAATACACTATAACTCCCACAAATTCCTTAATCTTCTCTGGCCAAATACAACGAGGGTCTTGCACGGAACGGCCGTTTGATTTACAAGGAAATGTCTCTAGCGAATTCCTCATTCTCCTATAATCTCGTATAAAAATACATGCAAGTATAGGGTCTTTGTGTCACCATTTAACTTAAGTTAGAATTGCAAGAGGATTGTACGCATTTTTAAATGTTTTACTATAGTCCATTATTTTGCATATACCTACCTATAAAGGTTTATTTTGCTCTAATATTTTTAATTTAATTTTTTGTGTAATTTGGCAATGAATTGTGTGTTGTGAACTGTGAATTGAATGTAATACAATGTAAATAAAATGAATAGAGTAAAATATAGGAGGAATTGATTGACTGATGATGTGTTTCATGGTTGAAGGTTGAAAAGAGCATTTAAAGTTTTGTATTCAACAGCTCGCGCCAAACGTTGTTTAACTGGAAAGTCCATCTGTTACGCCAAGGAGAGAATTAATCGTTCTTTTCAATGGGACTTTTTAAGGTCTTTTCCTTCCCAACGCCAATACAAGTTATTGAAAAAGTGAAAGTCTGGTGAAAGCGAGTTTTAACGTCATTAGCGAAAAAAATCATTTATAAAAAATGAAATCAGTTTTTCTTATGAAAGGATGTGGAGGGAAGAAGTGGGGAGTCAAAGGCCATTAGGAGACAAAAGACGGATTTTTACGACATGGAATGGAATGAGAACGAGGGGAGAACATAAGAAGCCTTTGATTGATGGAGTGGCCCATTAAGATGCTAATTCACTTCTCCGACAACTTCCCAACTCACCAATTGTTCGCGCCCTTCCTCAACTCCCACGTCCTCAACCGCCCCAATTCACATTTATGAACCTCGGAATTCACTGAAATTCGGTCACCTACGAATCCCGTCTTCGCCTAGATCTATAGATATTAGGCAATGCGAGGAAATTGGAGTCCCATCTGGATTCCAAGTTTCGACCAATAACATAGCTTTTATGCCATCAAAACCTATAGATATATTCTTCTGAACCTAACCTAGCCCAAGTTTATTTTACAAGAAAACAAATACTGCTAAATAAATTCTTATAAATTTAGTATAGTTAGGATTAAGGTTACAAGAAAAACTGCTTTGCGCTATAATAAAACTTATGTACTTTACAATTTATAGTGTAAATGACCAAAGTTACATTTAAGCAGCTTTGTATAGTATACAGTATATACACTAATCCATGAAATAGCACCAGATGAAATCACTATGTATTTTATGTTACCTTAGGCTACCATACAGAAGATGTTTGTATTGAAATACTTGTACATTCTAGAGCTAGAATGCATATGTAGCACATATCATTGTTGTGTAATACATGTTTGTATGTTGCATTTTTGTGTATGTATGTATGTAATGTATTGTAAACACACGACAGTAACAGCACACACAGTGAATGAGTGAGATAGATTTCCATCGGTCCGCAGTGACGAGAATAGGAAGATGAAGAAGATTTGTCAGAATGTTTCCAATAGCCCGACAAGCATCACCATTACACTCCGACCATTTCACCCGTCTCGCCCATTCTGAGTCTAATGTAAAAGACATTGGAGCCTCCAATAGAAACCAAACAATATGTTTCTCTTTTATTACACGCCCTCAGCCCTTGAAGGGAAAAGATGGTGAGACAAAGTGGCTCATACATTTATTGACGCCCCTTCGCAATTCTCTCACATTCAGGGCCAAATTGTAAAAATAACACCAAATACATTATTTTAAATTCACCAAACTTCCACTTCATGTTCATTTTTTAAACTTCGCGCTCTGACATTTCCTTGTTATTTATAAAACTGTTTTTTTCTTGCATACTAAAACTCTTGTAGTCTCTCACTCCATTGGTGAAATCAATTTTTCATTTAAATAATGTAAATATATCTGAAAACATTCTTTCATCTCAGTAGTATCTAGGTAGATCAATCTTACAGTTTTTATATTCATTTTTTGAAATCTGTGGAATTTGAATGCATTTTTATTTGAATTCCCTTCATTTTTCTTCTCTGTGATCAATTTGACTTTCGCCAAAAGTATTCGCAACAAATGACGCCAATTCTGCATTGCTATAATGTCAATATATCTTAACATATTGCATCATGATTTTAACTTTTAACTGCATATATTGTTTTGCATCTTGTTTGTTGTTTACAAAATAAATAATCTATGATTATATATACATATATAAGCAAATTATATTTCCTCTTTAATTAAATTATTAATGAAAAAAAAGAAAATAATATACTTGTCCAAATATTATGTTGTAGTTTATAAAAAAGATGTTCCTTGGTTTGGCTCGTTAAAATTAAAGATGAATATAGGGTCTTTCTATAATAAAATAAAGGGTAAAATGTCAATTTCACGTTTGAGTCAACTTGATTTGTATTTTGTTTGAGATTTGATTGTAAATAAGAGGAGACCGCCGAGATTGCAAACAAATTACAAGATCATTATCAATTCAATTTCCTTCCTCTCTTTTCCCCTTCAACTCGGCCGTCCTTTTGACTCCTTTCTCTCTCCCCTTGTTCACACTTCTCGTTCAACAACTTCCCAACGACAAACTCAAACACTCAAACGACTCAAACATATTCAAATTTCAAAATACCAATGGAAGAAATATTCTTCGCACTTTAATGCTAATATACTTTAATACATTCAAGAATGCCATGTTGTTAAACAACTGAAAGTTAACCTGAACTTGAAGTTATAAGTAAAGTTTGGTGTAGCAAAGTCAATCAGAAATACAGGAAAGTTGTGAATTCACATAACACTAAAATTTATACTAAAAGTGTTTAGAATATAAATTACATACATACCAATATCTACATTACATTTATATAATAAAGTATAAGATATCTTACTGCATACATACATATTTACTTTAAATATTTGTGAATCTATGTAGTATTATATGTGTTTTACCGATATACTCATTAATTAATTATCAGGGTAAAATAGAGATTGAAAATTGAAATGCCAAGTTCAGATTTCCCAGACTTCCCGTTTTCACCCACAGGAGCCAAATAAAAGAAGTTGAAAGAAAGGCATTAAATCTTATGGCGGAGTTTGAAAGAATGAGATTTCTTAATTAATCCAACGTCTGATTTCCACATATTAGCAAATTCTGAATTAGAATTGGTGCGATGCTGAGAGGGCCAATGAATCTTGTCGGAGTCCTTAAAAGGGCAAATATGATTTGACGCTTAATTAAACCCCAGTCGTCTCCTCGCTGGAGCTCAAAGACCATTTGTAAAGGAGTTCCTATGATGAAAAGTAATAATGCGGATCTGCTTTGATGAAGAAGCCTTGTAAAAGGTGAGGAAAAAGACAAACAACTTCATTACTTCCTTTGAATTAGACTCACAGACTCACAGACTCACAGACTCACAGACTCACAGACTCACAGAAGGAGATTTTCAGGGAATTCATAAAGGGAAAAACATAGAAATCCCTCATATTGCCCAATCTTCGTTTAGTTTAATGAGAAAACAAATTGCAATCCACAATCCTATCATTCACATTTCATTTCAATTTCCCTTTCCTAAACCCTTTGACGCTTTTATTGCCTCAACTACATACACACGTCTCACACTTTGAAAGACAAAAGAAATGAACTAATTCAATTGGCATTTCATTTAGGTCTACTTTCGGATTACGTGCCTCTTATATTTAAGCCATTGTAAAAGCCATTTTAATTAAATTTGCCAACAAATTAATCAACACATTCAGCCATATCGTCAAGTCAGTTTATCATATTACTCTGCTAGGTTGAGAATTAGTTTTTGTAAAATACTATAATAAAGAATAATAGTTCTATTTATTAAGTATGAGTTACGGTATGAGTTACATACTTAATATATAAAATTGTAAAAGTTGTAAATAGTCTTCTTTGTAATAATACATTATTACTTATGCATTTGCATGTGATATTACCCAATTTAGTCAAAACTGTCGAAATTGATTGAATTATGTATAAGAATAGGTACTTGTAAGCCCAATTAATGTATAAAAATGAGAATGGGTGAACATATGTAAAAGCATATGAATATCCAAACGTTCCTACCAAATTGAAGTTGCTGATGGTGAACTTGTACAAGGAGAGATGAGAAGCAACCAACCCGGCGAATCTCAGAGTGGAACTGCGGAACCAAGGCGCCCAACTCCGCCTACTCCAACATCTCCAAGTTCTCCCCGTTCTTCCTTGCATCTCTCGTCTTCTTCCACACAAATCCCACAACTCGGATCCTACGCATTTCATGTCAACTCCTCTGTCCTTAGATCAACGTGAAGCTTCTTCGAAAAAATCCTTCAATTCTCTCCTTTCACGTACAACAATTCACACCCTTATAAGTCTCCTGTCTGCAACTTTTCATTGTCTAATGCCTTTTTTAAAAAAAACACGTGTACACTAGTTACAATATTCTGTTAATTAATTACGCACTACAAATTCATTTACATTGACTTTAAGCTCGCCATTTGATAAATGATAGTGATGAATACATTGAATTTGGATCAAATCAAATCCCCATTAGGGTAATAATTCGATAATGATAATTTATCGTTTTATTGATAAATTCGATAATTTCGTTTATCGATATATTATCGATAATTTACCGGACTTTTCAATAAAATTAAAAATGCGCAAGTTATTTACAATTAATTATATACATTTCATACTTCATACGAAATATTTTGCTAGGTATCGTATTTTTGCATATGTAATGTGACACACGAACTTGTGTGGATAGAAAATTAAAGGAGTATGGAGTAGAATTATTGGACTGATTGAATTCGCCGATATATTTTAGCAATTATTTTTAAATTAATTAGTTTTTTCAATTTTTTTATACTAATATGTATATATTTAATATAATTTTATATTTGGTGTATTTTAGGAAAAAAAATTAAACATTTTTAATAATTGATTAAATCTTTTCATTAAGTGTATATGTTATAATTTAGAAATATTTCATTGTTTAAAGCATATCGGTATACATGAACATTGAAAGTAAAAATAACAGCTTGAATGTGCGGTGGGAGGTTATAAAAAGGAAGTTTAAGTAAAAGAAAAAAATGTCTGAAAGTTTGAAGTAAAAGAGAAAAATGTCTGTAATTTTCTCCTTAGTTATATTTGAAATTTCTTATTTTCATCTATCTCAATCAGAAATAAAACTTGAAAGTGTATCATTTGAAAGATACCAGGAGTTATTACTCAAATCAAAGAATTTAAGCAAGTTGATGAATTTAAAAAGTGTATTATGCGCAAAATCATCCAGGAAAAATATTTATCATTGTAAGTATGAAAATATAAATATAAATCAATTCAATAATATTAACATTTATTATCAAATACTATCGATAACATATCGTGTATCGATAAAATATCATTTGTGCACTTTTTTTAATTCCCTAATCCCCATACAATCTAATGGCGGAAATGTTTAAAATGACTAGGTGATTTTCTTATTTATGAGATTTATGACCAAAAATAACAAGGATTTGTAATATTTATGTATTATTATTGTAAATTCATTTCATTGATGATACAATTAGTTACAAAGGCTAGCAAATAGTATTTACAATGAATAAATACTTATTGAGAAATTAAAACAATAGAGATTCATACAACAAATACTCTGCTGTTATCCAAACTAAAACACCTTCAAACCCAATTTGTTTCTTACAAGCTTTAATTTACTAAGAAAAAGGATTTTTAAATAAAGATGGTAAAAGAACATTTTATTAGTTGAATTAGAGCATGTAAGAAACAAAAGAATTTCGAAGGTGTCTCAGCTTTTGGCCAACAGCTCATAGCTCCTAAATACAAATTAAATAATAATAATATAGTTGATAACGATTAAGGTAAATAATAAAACGTAGAGAAAATTCCTTTCCATCTCCTACCAAAAATTGAAAGAAAAATAATTCACTTGATAATTTAATTAATTGGAAGTATTGTTTAGTAAGTATTATTATAACTAATGTGTACTGGACAAATTGTACATTTGTAATCAATTGAGATGTGATGTGGCTCAATAAGACCGAGGGGAGGTCAATGTGGGGTTATAAAATACAAAAGGCGGGACGCGTGGTGCGTTGTTGGAGGAGGTGCCGAGATTCAGCGAAGAAGGGAAGAGACGTACATCGTCGCTACCAGGCCCACACAAAGACCTGACCAAAGAATCGCCCGCTTTAACTGTCCATCTCCGGTGCCAATGGGAGGAAAGTGCTGGACTAGATTACTCTGAAATTAATAACATTTCTTATTACATTCACCATTTTACATTATAGCTAGTGAAATTTAAATTTGCAGATATTTTTCTTACATATTACTTGGTTTCAAACTTGTTAACATACAAACAATTGACATGTAAGAAAAATATCTGTATATAAAAATATTAAATTTCACGAGCTATGATACGACTTATTAAATGTACACAATACACTTATACTATTATTCACGGTAGTTACGTAGCTATTAACCGTCATTAACTAATCTATAATTAAATAGTAGTTTCGAAAGCCAAACAAATGCTAGTTGTTGTTTGAATAGGAGAATTAATCAATTGAAATTGAATGATAAAATGAAATAGATCTCAATCTCTCTCAATGTCCCATATGAATGAAATATATAAGAAGCTTCAATGACCAAATTGAAATAAAAACACTCATAAAAAAGTAGAACTCTTAGAGAGAGGATAAAATACAGAAGTCTTAATCTTATGAGTCAAGGAGATTAAAAGGGTTAAAGGCGAAGAGGCTGTAATATTTATAGGAAAGTTTGAAATGACTCACCCATCCTCCACTGGACCGGACAAAAGGGATGATGTGTTTGGACAAATAAGTGTCGAGATAAGTCGTCACGTAGTTTACTCGTTCTGGACTCTGGAATCAATTAAACAAACCATTAGTTAACTCTAATGTCACTCACTATTAAAACAATCATTTGATAGTCCTTTTATACTTTAATTCTCTAACATTCAACGTTCAAACTATCTAGCTAGTTTGAACGTTAGTTATGGCTAAGCGTTAAATGATTAATTGATAAGACAAATCAAGTTGTTTCTAAATAGATTAATAAACCTTGGGATAATAATTTAATTAATTCATAATTAACTTAATTTGTACCTCTTGGTATTCTTGGGCGAGGCGAACGGCAAAAGCAAAGAGACTCAATATCCTTCCCCATGTTATTCTCAATTGTCCGGGCTCGTTCGCATTGGCCTGCAAATAATCAAATCAAATATGTATAAAGTTAGATAGTTTTATTCATGAATGACAATTAAGCTTAAATCAACAGGATGTGTGAGAAATGAGAAATTGAAAGCATTTTTAATTCAAATTATACAGAATACATTTGGATAGATAAGAAACAATAAACAAATTAAATTGACAACTCAATATTTCAAGAGTAAGAAGAGATAAAAATGGTAAAAAGGGTATTAAAGGAAGTTAAAAGAACGAGACGAAAAAATGAGATTAAAAAGATAAAAGAAGGAATGAATAGAAAATTCCAAGAAATGAAAAAGAAACTCATTTCCAGACACAACAACTCACAATTGTCATTTAAAAACGAGACCCAATAAATTGGGATTAATTAGAAAGAAATGAAGAACTGGCCAGTTTGCATTAGAAAATTTAAAAGCTAAACATTAAAATTGCGCATAGTAAAACATTAGCCATATAGAAAGTTCTTGGCAAGTGTTGGTTAGAATGAAAGAGAAGAGGGCAAAGAGGTGGAAATGGGATTTAGGATTTAAATCGTATTCTGACTCACTTCAAATAACTCGTTGGCAATTGAGGCAAAGACATCATAATGCGTCACGTCCACCCGACTCACGATTCCATTGAAATTCACCCGATGTTTCTCGATGATCTCGCAGACGTAGTAAAAAAGCGTCTGGTAAATCTCATCTTTATCTTTTCCTCTCACAGGGTGGTTGAGGGCGAGCTCTTGGACGAGCATGTAGGAGTAAGAATTACCTAAAAGAGTAAATAAACAATATTTAATACTTATCTTAATCATTAATCAATTCAAATTACAATCTCCAAAACGTATATTCTTCAAGCTTCCCACGTTAGCTAAAGATTAGTCATCGAACATGAGTCGCTTAAACTAATTAGTTAACAATAATTATCTAAGCGTTACAGTCAAAAGGAAAGTTTTAATATATTTAATATAACACCAAAAAGAATAAAAATCACAACATGTCAATCAAATCACTTATGATTTATTTACAAAATGAAGATACTCGCAATAGAAATGTCCAACATTTAACTCGAGACCCATTTAACTGTATTACAAAAAGATGATAATACAATAGCAAAGAGATGAAGAGCTGATTTAACTGATTTTTTAAGTTTAAAGAATTAATCTCACCTTTAGAAATAACTGGGTCTGTCTCTTCTGTCTGCGTTGATATTGTTCTCGATGACATATTTGGCTGAGGATTCGAGCACGACTGGGACGTCCTTATCGGAATGAATAGATTAACAATGTTCATAAATCCACCTGTACAAACAACGAAAATCAACTCATTAACAACCAATTAGCAAACAAATCCTCAAAAGTAAAATGAACTACAACGGAACAAGCATTTATCTCCTCTCAATCAAGCGGATCAAGCCTCATAGGAATTCTTTTGGAATTTGAGGCCCGAAACAAAAGACAAAAGGTCGTTGGGTAGACAAGGACAAAAGGGTTAAGGTTACCTTGGTCCTCGACGTTTTCGTTGGCCGACATGAGGGCGGAGACTTGTGACAGGAAGGGCCCGGACTGTCGTGGACGTATTCGTGGCCGTGGTCGTTGCGGAGTGTTGGTTGTCTTTGACGGGATGTTGATGAGGGAGATGAGGGAGGAGAGGAATGTGTTGGATGAATGGACGAGGAGGAGGTGGAAGCCCCTAGAACCAAACCACGTCTCCTGACACCTCCTGGGAAATATCCTATTTACCTCCGAGGGCCAAAGATCTCTTGAGAGCGGGACGAGCCCGGGAAACATACACACCAAGTTCAAGTCAATCACAAACTTCACAAACACAAGGAATTCTCACCTTACACCGACGGATGTATTTATTTTCTTTTTCTTCCTTTTTAACTACTCATCTTATTTGATAATTAATTTGTAAATTAACGTTAATTTAAAATCAAGCGGCTGAGTACTGAGTGTCGCTGTTCATATTGAAAAGAAAAACTTCATTTTCAACAAGATTTATTTCTTGGACGATTTTCATGTTAGCCAATTATTCATTTTCTATTTTGTCTTATTGATTGTGAGTGGAAATCTGTGGAACATTTGAGTGAAACAGCGCGCTGATATTAGAAAATTCAGACAGGTTTAATTAATTAACTGACTAATTGAATTCCTCTCCGTCCTGAACAAGTGTGAACGATTAGTGAGTGCAATAAGGAAAATTGAGTGTTTAAAAGAAAATAAAAAGAAGCCATGGACAAGTCAATGGAAAGAGACGAAGAGTCACAATCAGACCCAGAAGTAATGGAAGTCGAGAAAGAGGAGGAGGAGGACAAAGACGAAAATGAGGATTCCTCGTTCTGTGAAGAAATTGAGAAGGAAGAAGATGAGAAAGACGCGAAGGGATCTTCAAAAGTTTCGACTCCAGGGAATTCTCAAGGTCAAAAAGGGTTGAAGGAAGAGAACGAGTCAACTCCTAAACCGAAGCCTGGTAGGACTCCGACATCGGCGAGGTCAAGTGCCAAAAAGAGACGCCGCACTCTCACGCCAAGTGAGAGGGCTAAAAGGGACAAAGTAATTTAACGATTCAATTTGACAATTTCAAACCACATCGAAATTTTAATTTTAGACATCAACATTACTTATTTTTCAACCATAATATAACATAACAATTTACGGTTTTGAAGAGAGAAAGGCAGTCATTATTGATAATAATTTAACATTAGGTACAGTCAGGCAGTAATTACATTTTTTTCATTTATTGAAGTTACAATTTTTTGGGTATAATGAGGGAATATGTAGCCCATCGAAATTAATATAAGGTGAGTGTTTTTCGACTAATTTGAATGTGCTGATTCCGAATTTTAAGCCAGTTTGCGTCGCTCTCATAAATTGACAAAGTTATGGGCATTCAAAGTTGGCAAGTTTAAATGGGTTGTGCGTAAGCGTAGCTACTTTATTCACTTTTCATTTCATTTCTTCAATCAGTTTGTCTCTCATTCTCATTTTCCTTCATTTTTTAACTGACTTCTGGTTTACTTTTATTATTTCTGATATTTTAGGTTAGGTTAAGTTAAGGTATAATTAGTCAAAAAACATTCACATTATATTTAATTTCGATGGGCTACATATTCCCCCATTATTCCATTTTTTGTATATTTGAATTTACAATTTTTTTGAATTTCAGGAGCAAGCCGAGAAACGCTTGAAGCTCGAAGAAGAAAAACTAGAACGGCTGAACAAGAAGGAACAAGAGCGACTTCGTAAGGAAGAGGAACGACTCAAGCGAGAAGAGGAAAAGAAAAAGAAGGCCGATGAGAAAAAGGCCAAAGACGAAGAGAAAGCCAAAAAGGCCGAAGAGGATCGTCTCAAGAAGGAAGAAGAACGTCTAAAGAAAGAGGAAGAAAAGGCGAAACGGGAAGAAGAAAAAGCCAAGAAAGAGGAAGATCGTCTCAAGAAAGAAGAAGAGAAGCGAAAAGAGAAAGAGCGCAAAGAAGAAGAAAAGCGTCTCAAAGAGGAGGAAAAGCGACTCAAAGAGGAAGACAAGGCCCTCAAAAAGAAACAACAAGAAGAACGTGAGAAATTGGAGGCCGAAAAGAAATTAAAGTCGCTTCAACCCATTACGAAGTTCTTTGTTCAAAAAGGAGCTTCTCCGTCAGGCTCAACGGTAAAAGCGCCAAGTCGTCGCTCACTCGCTGCATCGTCCACCGAAAGTACGAATGAAAATGAGCAAATTCCTATCGACTCAGACACCGAGAGCCCAAAGAAGGAAGACCAAGAAATCCCTTTGCCCTTCGCTCCGATGCCGTTTGAAATTAAGAATGAAATGGCCTTGGCGCCTATCATCCGTCGTCAGATGACCACCGAGGACAAGTTGAAATTCGATGAGGTTTTGGGTCGCGAGGAGGAATCTGATTTTCTTAAAATGCTGAAAGATACCCGGGGTCGGCGGGGAAAACGAACCGAAGTTGTTTATTCTTCTGATGATCCGGATGTGGAAGAGATAAAGCAGAAGGATTTGCTCCAAATGCCCCAAGCACCAGGGATGACCAAGTGGAGGAAGAAATTAATCCAATTTCATGAAAATCGGCGACCAGCGTATTGGGGAACTTGGAAAAGACCAGCAGAAGAAGTCAAGGCTCGAAAGCCTTTGTTTAAACACACGGTAAATTCAGTCAAATTCATCATTTTCCCGTTTTTCTCTTAAAATAGATTTTATTCACAATTTCAATTATTTGAAAATAATCCCTGATTTTATCAGTATAAACAGTAACAGTATATTTACCTTCATTTTAATAGTATTTAAAAACAATTGGGATTTCATTTTTATATTATTTTGGGAAGCTTTGTCGTTGTCGTTAATTAATTTAATTTATCATATTTTGGCTCTTTTTTAGGAATTGGACTATGAAGTTGATTCTGACGATGAGTGGGAAGAAGAACCAGAAGACGGCGAGGATTTAGGTGATGACGAGAAGGACGAAGAAGACAAAGAAGAATGTGATGAGGACGACGATGAGGACGGGTGGATGGTTCCACATGGATATTTGTCTGACGACGAGGTTGGAGAGGAAGTGCGAATGGACAAGGATGAGTTGAAAGCCAGTGAGAAAGAATTTTATGAAAATCGGAAAAAACAACTCAAGGTTTGTAAATGATCAAAACTGACAATAAGTTTAACTTGAATCGCTATATATATGAAGTTAATATTGAATTGTTTTTCTTTTCTTTTCTTAATATTTATTACCATAAATTGGTTTATATGTATATATATAATGTTTTTCGTTTAATTTAATAGTTTGGGTATCCGAAAATAATCACGGTTGCAGCCGACTTTACATTTGGACCAAGTTTGCTCTTTCCAGGAGTTGGAGCTTTGGAAGTAGATCCCACGCCGCCGCCTTCGCCAGTTCAAATTCCAAATGAATCTTAAACTTAAACGTGTCTAACTAAATTCCATTTGACTAATTCAGATGTGAGCATTATTTTATCCGCTATCATTGAAATATTTAAATACTTATTCTTAAAGTTGAATTTTAAATTGTTAGTGTCTTTCAATTAATTATAAAGTAATAAGCTAAAATTCTAATACTTCAAAATTCAAATACAAAAACTATCGTCTCTTGGGTTAAATACGACTAAATTGGTGAAATTTATTTCTTCAATTCTTCTCATTACAATTAGTGAAACATTCATTTGTGGGTTTCATTTTATTCACACGTATTCAAAGTTGATATAAATACAAGTCTTTCAATGCTGTATAATAAGAATATATAGAGAGTCTAAAATGTTGTATTTTAAATAAGGTCAAAATGTAAGTAGTTGGCTCATTAAAAGAGAATAATTTTAGAGTGTGCTTTTGAACATTTCGATTAACCTTTTCAATTTTGTAAAATAAACTTGTAAGATGAGTCTGCGAATCTCCAGTGTGACATTTCTTGAAATTAAGTGTCGAGTTTTACTTGGCCTTCTGCTTGATCGTCACCGTTGAAGATCCGCCGATAATCTTACGCCTTTGAGCAATCATGTGATTGTAGAGCATTGGGAAAACTAAACAAATAATCAAAAATTACCACAAATTTGAGTTTAAATCATAAAAAATGAAGATGCATGATACATAGTGGAATATAAGCAATTAATTAGCAAATTAGATTAGATACACTATTTACTAACAAATCAAGGCAAATTAGACATTACTATTAATTATTAGCATTGTCAATTTTCACAAGAAAATAAGAACTCACTTGGAATGTAGCCCAACATAATGGCAATGAGAAGATACGAGTAGTCGAAAGCCACATTGAATTTATTCGGCATCTTCACTGAGAAAATGTCTTTGCTCCTCACATGTCGAACGGACTCGTAAAGGCACAAAAGCTCCCCGGTCACTCCCATTGGATAGAGAACAATGAACAGAGTGTAACTGAAAATTAAATAACAATATTACTTAATTCAATCCTTAAGAATTTACTTTGTAGTATTTAAAAACTTCAAATTTCTAACTAATGGTAAGTTAAGAATTTGATGAAATTAAAGAATTTAATTTATATTAAAAATTTCCTTTACCGAAACCATTGAATGATGGAAGCGAGTCCGACGAGATGAAAAACGTAGTAGCCATATCGAATGATTTCAGTCACCGACCAAGCGACGAGGAGGAGCGGAACCCCAATGGACACTTGGCTCGGCGGACTCAAGTTCAAAACTCCCCATAGAACAAAAACCCGAGAGAAAACTTGGAATCCAGTCAGAATCACGTTGGACGGCACAAGACCCACGATCGTATGAAGAATCTACGAATGAAAAAATGAAAAACCTTACATTAATGATTTATCCATTTTATATTTTAAACTCTTAATTCTAATAGTTGAATTCATTTGAACTGATGAACGGAGTTATTTAAAGAATTTTTAACTATTTTTCTAAGTATTTTGATTAGGTATATAAAGAGCGATATAGATTAAAAGTATTTGCTATTTGAAGTTAAAATGAACCTCCATGACGGCAGCCGTTTGGAATATTTTCAAAGGCATCTCGACCTTACTCCACATCTTCTTGTAATTGTCCTTCTCCATGGCAGTGAGGTAAAGAACGTAAGCCCATCCGACAGACAAAGTCAAGTTGTAAAGGATCAAATAACTCTTGCCGATAATCCCGTTCGCCATTGTAAGCTTTGTTTGTGAAGAAATTTAATTGTCTTGGTCAAAGATCGTCCACTTGGATTCTGTTGGAGGAACGACGCGAGTTTTCCCTATGAATTCGGGCGGAATGAACAAATCAGCTGATTCTTCGCTTTCAACTTCTTGAGTATCAAAAGGAATGTCAACGGGCTCGAAATTCTGCTCAGAATTGTAGTGACTTTGCAAAATGCTTTCCTCAGCTTCGACTTCTTTGTTAGCTGAAGAAATGTTGATGGTTTGGACGAATTTACGACAATAAAGTCCAGGTCCTTCGGTGAATATCTGAGACGGAGTTAATTGAACATTATTATTAATGAATAACATTTTTTGATGAAAATTTTGCTATTGAACAATAAAATATTAATTGTAGTTATTTGTTAAATAAACTGACCTGTTTAATGCTCTGCTTTGTATTACAAACTGTGCACTTCCACTTTTCACTCTTTCCCTTAATTTTAACCTATAATGATAAGAAAATTTAAATTCCTAGTTCAAACAAATTAAAGTTGGATTTCAAAAATGATTTTCTCTATTGAAATGAATTTAATAATTGTAAACTAAAAAGAATGCTAAGATCTGTGTCTGACAATGAGTGTTAAGTGTAGATAATTTAAGAAATAAAAGAATGTTGTAATATTTGGACAGGTTAATTATGGGAAATATTGAAGGTTTTACAATATTAATGAACTCAATTTATCGTGCAGTAAATTGTAAGTATAATGAATAGAGTAGTTAAAAAACTGACTTCTGACAGATAAAAAACGTTGAATTTAATGTGAGTTTGCCAAATACCAATTGACCTTAAACTTTGATCCCACGGCTGAAACACTTACAACTCACAACAGAAGTGCTTGTATAAAGTAAGTAATAAGGAATATAGATGTTTATAGCTCAAATTGCTTCTTGTTCTAGCTATTCGAGTTCCTCTTATTATACGAAAGGATAAAGCATACGAATACGAGTTTGGTAGGAGAAATCCCCTCGAGCTGATTAATGAAATGCATATCTGTGTAGAGAAATCCATCAAGCTCTAGCATAGGTTTAATCCAATGAAATCAAAATCTCACCTGAAATTTCTCACACTCGGCGCATTTGAGAACTTGAAATAATTGTGGCATAAATGGTTTATTAATGAGTTAAATATGTTTAAGAAACGATTATAAGAAACTGAGAGAGCCGAGAGACGGAGAGAGTGTAATCACCCAAGCCACCCAAAAGAGAAATAAAAGAAAGTAGGAACTTTCGAGTCAAGAAGAAGAACATACAAATTGTTTAGTAATTTTATTCAGCGAAAAGTTTCAATTTTCCCCACCTTTGACTTTCTCCACAGTCATTAATTGGCTTTCAGGTTCAAAATGGAAACTTAACTATTATAGCATTATTCATAATATCGAGTAATGCAAATTATTTTCTTTGATTGGTTTTTACAAATAAAGAATTATAAAATAATTGTATAGATATAATATATATGTAAGATCGATGTTGTTAGTTTGATTAGTTAAATGATAATTTTTCTTAATGTAGGTATATGATTATATCAAATCACATTTCCTCATAAAAATAATTAGGTATAATTTATGCTAATAATGACAAATGTTTTTCAAAATATTAACAAAAGAAGGCATTGAAATGTCAATTTTTTATCTACACGGAGGTGCAAATAAAGTATCATACTTTCCCATGTATTTCTTATGGGATTTGTGACATTTAATTTGCACCACCCTGTATATCTATCTGTCTATCTATCCATATATATATTCCGCTTTATATCAAAATAAAAAAGTTTTTTGGCTTTAATAAAATATTTTTACTTTTCGTTTTACGTCACTATTTAATAAAGTCGATTCGATAAAAAATCTAATATGAAGTCAAAAAATCAATATATAATCTACAGGGTGTGGTCCTTAATGTAGGCGGTTTTTTTTAATTAATAATAATATATGATGACCCTATATTTAATAATATTTATACTCTATATAACTCAATACTTCTTTTAATTTATTGTTCTTGTGATTTGTATGCTTATTCTTGTTATGAACATATCCCAAGTAACCATCTATTTGATATCAACTTTGTCCGGCTATTTTATATAAAATTGACGTAAATAAAATTTATATAATATTGCCGGACAAAGTTTATATCTTATAGATATATAAATATTATATAAATTTGATATCAAATTGATATCTCATGGTTATTTGGGATATATCTATTTTAATTAATTTATTCGAATTCAAATTCAAAACTTTATTCATTTTAGCACAGAGGGAGATCAAATATGTTTAGGTACATAGTTATGTTAGGGTATTTCATTGAAAGAATTTGAAGTCGAAAAATAGTATATTCGATGTTACGAGCCTATATATAATTTAATATAGAAAATGTTCATATTGATAAATCAAAATATTCACACATAGCATTTTATGAAGGCTATTATTTTTAATTTATTATTAGTATTATTATTATTATTGTAATTTAATGTGCAAACTAAGTTGATGTAATTAGTTGATAATGAAAATTGCACTACCTACTTTATCTTGAAATTTTTGAATTCAAATGTTGAAATTATTTATTAATTAAAATAATCTAAATATTAAAATATTTAGTTTAACTAAAAATTAATCAAAAAATGAAGTAACTTTCAACCGTACTAAAATAAATTATATAAACGAAGAACTTATTATTAAAATTAAATTTTTAAATTCAATTAATCACATGTTTCTCATGACAATAAAATACTTCGCTACTTGTGAATAAATAAGGCATTAACTAATGATAACTAGATGTGAAATTATTTTCATGAAAAAATAAAGAAGTGTTGTTTATTTTTTATTAATCTATTTAATTAAATAGGAATAAATCTCGTATGCTTTATGTATCTTTATATTCTTGATTAAGAGAGCGACCGATCACGAGACGACGAACTTCAGAAGTTCCCGCTCCAATTTCATACAATTTTGCATCCCTTAAGAATCGCCCAGTTGGATATTCATTTATATATCCGTTCCCACCTGTGAATAAAACAAAACTAATGTTTAATTAATAAATTAAGCCCAAAAATCTTAACGATCACTTGAATATCAAAGTAATTTTAAATTATGGATGAGCCCTACCTAAACATTGAATTGCTTGAAGAGCTACTTGAGTCGCAGCTTCCGCACAATAAAGTATCACACCAGCACAGTCCTACAAATAATACAATTTTATTTTAACTTTTTGAAAAAAGATATAATTAAATTTTAATGGTAATTGAGAAAATGAATAAATAATATTGAAAAATACTTTTCCACTGCAATGTCCCTTGTCAGCCGCTCGAGCAACATTATAGAGGTAACTTCGACTCGCATTCAACAATGTGTACATGTCGGCAATTTTTCCTTGCATTAGTTGAAATTCCCCTATCTTGGTGTTGAATTGTTTACGGAAATGAACGTAGTCGAAAGCAACGTCGCAACAAGCCTGCATAATCCTGTAATCATCCATTATATTTTAAAAATTTTTACATTCTCATGATGAGTATATTATTATTAATGTAGCATGTAATTGTGAGCCTGTTTATTAAAAAGTTCAATGGGAAAATGACTACCTAATTTATTTTAAATTCTGAAATAATCAAATGATAGAATATTACCCAACTGGACCTGAAGAAAGCACAAGACGCTCAAGATCCAACCCGCTGAACAAAACATAAATTCCTTTATTTAATTCTCCAAGAACGTTGCTCACTATCAACAATAATAATTCACAGAATTAGTCAACAGTGTATCATTTTAATATTAAAAGGTAAAAAATGAATTAATTGAATATTTTATAACCTGGAACTCTGCAATCTTCAAAGATGAGTTCAGCAGTGTTTGATCCTCGCATTCCCAACTTGTCTAACTTCTTCCCAACTTTGAATCCTGGTTGTTTTGTGTCCACAAGAAAGGCTGTCACACCTTTTGCTGCTTTTGAGGCGGCTGGGTCTGTTTTAGCGTAAACCTACAAACAAATACAATTTAAGTTATTAGACATTAGTTAAGTCAATTTAACGAAATATATAAATTCATTTAAATCTAGCTATTTGAAGATAAAGTTAAATCTTAATAAAAATAAATCAAAATTACCACAATGACATCTGCATCAGGGCCATTCGTTATCCAAAATTTTGTTCCATTAAGGATGTATTCATCGCCGTCCCTAACAGCTTTTGTCCTCATGCTCACAACATCGGACCCTGAACCCGGCTCAGACATGGCCAAAGCACCAAAAAATTCCCCAGAAGATAGCTACAAATATCAAATTCCAATAAGGTTCATAATTTTAATAAACGCGTTATGTTGATCTTAAAATAATTGAGTAATTAATTAGCCTTCCATAAACTGTTTTAAAGTCAATTAAAAGGTAGAATGTTAATATAGATAATATAATACTTTAGGAATATATTTCATCTTTTGCTCTTCTGTTCCATTCCGATGAATCTGATTGAGACAGAGATTTGAGTGAGCACCGTAAGAGAGGCCAATTGAGGCAGAGACTCTTGACATTTCTTCCATGATGATAATTTGATCCAAGTAACCTCCGCCTGTCCCGCCATATTGTTCTTTAGCTGTGATGCCTAGAAATCCCATGTCACCGCAACTCCGCCAGAATTTTCTTAAATCCTTGAAAATGTTGTCCTTATCGATCGTGTCAGCATGAGGAGCGAGTTCTTTTTGAAAGAAGTCAAACGCAGCTTCCCGGAGCTAAACATTTGTATCATATAATTAATAATTATGTCTTTAGTCATTATATTTAATTAAAGTTTAGAATTAATTGCCGTCTAATTTAATACATGATTAGGTAAATATTGAAAGATTTTTAAATGATTGTAAAATTGTGGGAATAAAAAGTGAAATTAGACCTTGATTTGATCTTCAGTTAATCCAAAGATGACATCATCAATCGGATATGTGCTTCCGTGTCTAACACCCAAGACCGGTCCGATTCTTGACGACCGAATGACATTTGGTAGAAGCTGTTTGCTAAAGAGGAAATTCCTCTTCAGCAATTGTCGAAGAAATACCATGTGAATACTGGAAAGACAATTTATAATTTGTGAACAGAGCTAAAAACCGTATTTAAGATTCTCCAGACTGTCTGAACCTTGACCAATGACTTTAACTATGTCTGTGTGGCTTCGTTATATAAATATAAATCAATGCTAATGGTATAATTTATGATTGAAGTTTAATTTAACTTTAAAACCAGAAAGAGAGACGAAGTCAAGTTTGAAAGATTAGCAAAGAAAGAAAGATTTTTCAATTCCCACACTCCCACAAGAATACAACGTGAGAATGGGAACCGCAAAATATGAAAATTCTCTGCTTATAAAAATAGAAAGCACATGCTTTGAGTAAAGTGAACCATCTTAAATTCATTTAATTGTAGGTTAAAATGAAGATTAAAGTGTTGAGTAGGAATCCAGACAATTACACTCGTGAGACTAAACAGGACATTCATAAAGTGCCAAGGAACTATGACCCGGCGCTGCATCCCTTTGAGATGGAGCGCGAATACACGCGGGCCCTCAACGCTGCAAAGTTAGAGCGAGTGTTCGCGAAGCCTTTTCTCGGAGCTCTTGATGGCCATTGTGACGTGATCTCTTGCTTGACCAAACATCCCTATCAACTATCATGGTTGTACTCAGGATCAGCCGATGGAGTTGTAAGTTATTTATCAAATTACATCTTTTATTTAATAAGAACACTAAATTATTTAGAAGCATTTAATTTATTTAAGTTTGTCAAAGATTTTATTTCTGTAATTAGCTAATTGGTTCAATTCATTTTTACATAGGTAATTAATCGAAATTCAATAAAGAACTATTTAATTTAAGACTTTACTTAAACTTAAACTTAAATAATGAAATAGTTGGATTAGTAATTATTAGAGGCAATTGATTAGGGGGGCTTTAAAATATTGAATCTTGAGAGTATTCTGACTCATCTCTTATGCGACACCCCGTCGTTTTGTTCATGTGGTCATAAATGTGTCCTTCGATGATGTAATGTTTAATGAGGGCGTAAGTAACCATTACGAGAGGAACTAGGATGATAATGGTCAAGAACATCCCTTGGATCATTCTTCTTCGGAGGGCTTCTATGTCCAAATTCCCAGACGTCCTTTGATAAATCTTGTTAAATTGTTCCATCATATAATTTTTTATCATCCTTTTGGATCTTAAATGCTCTTTCCGGATTCCGGATCACTTATGATTTCAATGTATAATTTGTCTAAAATAGTGAAACCGTGTTAATTTAAGCATTATACTTATCGTATCTTATCGTGGTCTAATATTAAGTATCCAAAACTGAAGTTTAAGTTATTTAAGTTACATCTTTTGGTTTGACTGAATTACCTTAGACTGTAGTTTAAAACTCAAAAAAATCATGGCAAAACTTCTGTAGACTCTTAAAATGGTGTAAAGTGTTTTGAATAATTGAGTACTTGATGCTCAATTGCTTTTGGATTTAATGCTTATTAACTTGCAAAGTCATATATCCTGTATTATGTTAATAATGTAATTTGTCGTAATGTGTCTTTGTATAGCATTGATTCTTAGTAAATGCTCTGTAGGGTGTATAAAGTGTTTTATTTACATATTTTATGCATGATTAATAGCAATAACAATTTAATAATCGGAATGTTAATTAAAGTTATTGATTGAAAATCTTTTCTGGTATGTATGATTAAATTGGGGTTAGCTATACTTACCAATGCAAAGTATTATTTTTCAATTTCAAAAATTTTCTTTGACGTTTCTTTATTAGTCTTAATTTTAATATGGAAAATAGAGTAAAAAACATACATCTAGCATAAGCCTAACATTTACTGTGTGTCTTTAAATAGAGAAAGTTATTAGTTTTTGATCAATAAATAATTATAATGATAAACTGATTAACTGAATCTTTATTTTCCAAAAGATTTTGTATTTATGAAAATTTTGCTTTAATTCCATATTTAGATCAAACATTGGAACGTTCCAAGACGAAGTTGCTTAAGGACGATTCAAGGGCACGAGGGCTACGTCCGCGGTCTGACTTTTACACCCGACTCCGAAACTCTCATTTCTGTCGGCGATGATAAGAACATTCGGTTTTGGAACTCAACACCTCCCGATGAAGATTTCAGCACCGGGGTCGAAACCATCGCTCCAAAACATACGATCATTACTAAAGTACTATTGCAAAATTTTATTCTTCACAAACTTTAACGTGATATTCTTAACATTAATATGAAAAAATAATTTAATAAATATATCTAAAAATCTAAACTTGAAATTTCAATGAAAGACCAACGATCAACTCAAGTTATCAAATCCTGTGAAATATTGAATTGAAGTTTAATAATTTTCATTCATTTTTAGTACCAATTGAACAGCGTGACGAGTCATTCAAAAAAACGCCTTTATGCCACTTGCGGCGACGGCTGTTTACTTTGGGAGGCCGAGAGAAACGAACCAATTGAGAAGTTTGAATGGGGCGTTGATACGCTCAACACTGTTCGATTCAACCACTCACAAACAAACATTCTTGGTACTTTAAGCTTGTATTTCATATCAAATTTTAATTTAATAATTAATTTCAATCTCTTTTGATGATCACAGATCTTTTTTTCGATTAAGTTTTTCTTTGTCGTTATTCAAGTTAAATCCTCGTTTTTCAATACATTTAAGGTGCGTGTGGCAATGACCGGAGTATCATCCTTTACGACATTCGCGGTCGAAATCCTTTGAGGAAGATTGTGATGAAGATGAGGAGCAATTCGCTTTGTTGGAATCCAATGGAACCTTTTGTTTTTGTCGTAGCCAATGAAGATTACAAGTTCGTGCCTTTCAATTCTTTTAGAGCTTTGATTCTAATCATATTTAGTTGCATAAATGATAATGGCTATTCAGAAGGTCAATTAGTTTATTCTATTTAATAAATCTCTTTATTTACCTTCCAGTGTTTACGCTTTTGATATGCGAAGATTAAAGAATCCACTGAACATTTACAAGGATCACACTGAAGCCGTGATTGATGCTGATTACAATCCAACAGGAAGGGAAATTGTGACGGGAAGTTATGACAAAACTGTCAGGATTTTTGAAACAGATAAGGTATTAACATTTTTGTCTTTTTTGAAGAAATGATGAGACTTGTTTAATTATATTAAAATGACTTGTTTAATTGCAAAGTTTCTAATTCATATAAAGTTCAACTAGTTAATAATTAGCTAATTAAATTGACTGGTATATTGTTTCTTCTAGGGTCATTCTCGGGATATTTATCATACGAAACGAATGCAGCGTGTGACTTCAGTTCAATGGAGTTTGGACAGCAAATATCTCCTCACAGCCTCAGACGAAATGAATATTCGGATTTGGAAAGCAAAAGCCTGGGAGAAACTTGGAATTGTAATTTAGCCCTTGTTGCATTAAATATGACTAATATGAATTAATTTTAAAAATTCAATATTTTTCTAATTATGTGATTTGATAAACAATATGTGATTTACATTAAGGTTAAAACGAGAGAACGCGACGCCCTGAATTACAGTGAAACCCTGAAAGACAAATTCGCTCATTTCCCCCAAGTCAAGAGGATTTTGAGACACAGGCAATTGCCACGTCATGTTTACACTGCAAAGAAAGAACAGCGAATCATTCACGAGTCTCAAAAGAGAAAGTAAGTTTGGATTTCTCTTAATTCAACACACTAGAAATTTATGATTGATAAATTTAATTAACCAGATGTAACTTTGTCAATGAAATGCCTATTTTGTATGTACAACATTACTAAATGACTATTTTTTGTTTACAGGGAAGGAAATCGACGAGCTCATACGAAACCAGGCACTTTCCCCTTCGTATCCGAAAGAACCAAGAATGTCATTTCAGAACAAGAATAATTTATATTTTATTTTTCATATTTCTTACAACTTACAAATACCTTCTTGTTTCTTTATTAATTAGCTATTTTGTCCAAAATGATTGAAAAAATAAAAAATATTATAAAACTAGAAAATTGGATCATTTAATTTATAGAATTAACTGAATGGGCTAGACATTTTATCTTAATATCACCTCAAAATAATTCATTTCTTCTCTTTCATACGTAAAAGATTAACAAAATGTTCATTAGCTTAAAATATTTAAGGCACTTTAGATTGAGAACAAGAAATGGAAATTGGGATTAAATAAATCTAAACTTTAAAATATTATAAAATAAAGTTAAAAAGCTAGTAAAGTGTGGTAAAGTGAACAATATAAAAGTTTCGGTTATTCAGCGGGCAAAGTGACTCCGACGTCTTCATCCGTCTCGACTCCTATGTCTTCAAAAAGAGCTTTCTTTGTTCCAGGATAGCTTTCCATGACTGCGTCGATGATTTCTTTGTGAGTTCTCTTCCGCGTTCGCCATTCTTTCAAAGCCGTGGCTCGTCGAGTCCGTTGAGCTTTCCGCTCTTCAGGGTCAACAATCGTCGTTCGCTCGGACAATTTCTTATATTTCTCCTCCATCACTTTGATCTCTTTATTCAACTGAAATAGTGACAAGAGAATTAGCATTTAGTAATTGATGTAATTGATTGTAATTATTGTAAATTATTCTCAATTTATATTGAGTCGAATTAATTGATGACATAATTCATTTAAATTAATGATCAATTCTTACTTGACTCAATTGCTTGAGAGCTTCTTCTTTTGTAAGCGAGCTGACCAGATCTTTTTGTTCCAATAGAAGAGACTTCACGGTTCCTTCTGTCTCTTTTAGCGTATTCTCCTTCTCGAGGATTTTGGATTCCATTAATGAGATTTCTTCAGGGCTCACAGTTTGGAATTGACTTTGATCGACCAAATAAACTTTTTGCTTTCCGTACACTTTCTCACGAATCGCTCCATCCTGGAAATTCAATCATTCAGTTAGCTCATTAAACTTCATCATCATCAATCATGAATTCATGAATCACAATAAAGAATTTCAGCTCATTGATCTTTTATGATGTAAATGGAACAAATTATATTTATGTTTCAGTATATCCAAATAGCAAAGAGTTTCACAGTTTTACTTGTAATTGAGCTTTTACTCACCTCGACTAATTTATCAAGTCCTTTTTGAACCGCGGTTTTTCCGTGCTCTTTGTGAAGGTTGTTGAAAATGTCATTGACACTGTAAGGACGATTCTGAGCTTGAAGGTATTTGAGCACTGCCTCACCGGTCAAGCTGTCCTTATCCTTCCCTTTGCTCATCTTTAATTATAATTTAATATGGATAAAATTATGAATTAAAAACTTAAAAGACGAAAGTTTTAATGGAGAGAAGAAAGAAGAATGTGAATGGAAATGGAATGAAATAAAAAGTGAACCTATGACTTTCGCGGAGTAAATAGCAGGCTATAGCTGTTGATAAAAATAAGTTTCATTCTTGTCAAAAAACGTTCTTTCACTTTTTTGACGCTTCCAATGTTTCAATTTGGTTTCAATCATGAATCTTGATTTGCCAATAAACATTATTGTAAGTACTTCTTATAAATATATATATTTCTATTTGATATATTACATTTACTAATAAAGTCCTTCATGTCAAGGAGCTTCACCTTAAAGTTAAAGATGAATATATTTGAATTTGTTTGTTTTAAGGCCTTTGGATTCGCTGTAGCCATCTTTGCCCTCTATGTCCAAATTAGTCATAATATAACAAAAGTGAAGGTTCGATCACTTCATGATGGCTCTTTGAATAATACTTATCTACATTCTCATGTCGAAAAAGTTTAATTTTTATCAATTTATAATTTAAAAAAACGCAAAGTATGTGTTGTTGATATTACATATTTTTTGTGTATACAGTATATGCGAAAATGCAATGATTAAATTCAAAATTTAAATGATCCAAAAATTAAATTGTCTTGACGTGGTTTTCTATGGCGTACGCACATCAAGCTTTTTAGTTTGAAAACTAATAAAAGTTATTTTACAATTACTTTCTGTTTCCTGATTAGTTTAATTTTATATAAATCCTTGTAGCATTTTATTTCAATTACCTAATTATAATTATCTATAGATGAATTTTCAAATAAATATAAAAATTCCAATGCTTGACAGACTAGACACTAAGATTCAATGAAAGGCAATGAAATTGGTGAAGTGAAGCAAAAATATTTTATTGAAATTTTATTATAATAATAGTTTGCATATACGTTTATAATTTATTTAAAATTAATTTTAAACGATAATACTTCGGATTGCATGTTGAGGAATTTTTATTATTTTCGAGTAAAAAGATAGTCATTCCTTATGTTAATATATGTTTACTTTCTCAAGGCCTACCTAATCTTGGGCCTTCATGATGCTTTGGAGTTTGTCCATCATGGCGTTGTTTCTTTGGTGGATTTAATCCATTTTGAGGATCATTTTGTTTTGGACCATAATGGGGGATTGGTAGCTTTGAACCATCCATTTTGATTAGAGGCTCAAGAATATCATGATGGCTTGGTGGTTTTAAACTATCATAGCCGTGTAGCTTGGGAATATTTTGGCTCCCTGGTAGCTTTGGATCCTTATATTCGTTGGGGTGTCCTGGTGGTTTTTGCCCATCATGATCTAATGGCTTTGGGTGATTGTTGCCAAGTGGCTTTGTTTCATCGTGTAGTCCTGGATGTTTTTGAATGTCATGATGAACAGATGGCTTTGGTTTTTGACTATTATGGTGATCAGATTGCTTTGGTTCAATGTGGTGACCGGAAGGCTTTGGATTACCATGGTAAACTGATGACTTGTGTTCATTGTGGTTGCCTGCGTGCTTTGGTTCGTCGTTATGTTCTTTTGGTTTTTGCTCGCCTTGGTGTCCTGGTAGTTTTTGACCAACATGGTGGCCTGGTTGCTTAGGTTCATCGTTGTGCCTTTGTTGCTCTGGCCCATTGCCTTCTGGTTTTGGATTACTATACTGGTTTGGTGGTTTGGGACTATCATGATGACTAGGATGATTTGAACCTTCATTGCCTTGCAGTTTTGAAACGTCTTGTCCATGTGGAATCTGCTTTCCACCATTATGATCTTGTCCGGATGACGTCTCATTCTCATAATGACCACGTCCAGGTACCTTTGGATTATCGTGTTGACCATGTTTCAAAGTTTGACCATTACGCCCTCGATTATGTGGCTTTGTTCCCAAATGTATTCCATATTGAATGACATTTCCAACACGATGATTATCATTTGGTGCTGAATCTATTAAAAACTTATGTGGAAAACTAACTGTTCTTTCTTTTTCCATTTCACGCCAAAAACATATAATCTTAGCAAGTAACGTCGCGTCTCTTCCTGTTCTTACTCCTCTAAACGTCGCCCTTCTTGTAATGTCCCCAACAATTTTCCTCAATATATGAAGATAACTTCTGTCTAAATAAATTTGAATGTTCATCTCCCCATTTGAAGGGTTAAATGGATACCCTGCATCTTCCCAACAATTGCATTTTCCAATTGATTCGCATGTTCCTTTGTCTTTATTGAAATACTTATTAGTAGGGCAAACAAAAACAGATCTTTTGCCACCATTGCATGAGAAATAATACCGCGGGTCTTTTGTTGAAATTTTTTCATTAGCCACACAATTTCTTTCCCAAGGAACTGACTCATATGGGCATTCAAGTCCAAAAGCCGTAACATGAAGATCCGATTTAATTTTATGGCCACTCCACATGTAGTTTTCTCCTTTATCTGCCCCAACAAATTGATGGTAATATGGGGCAACGCAAAAGCCGAAGAAATTGCTATAATAAAGTCCGCCCGGACATTGGTACAAAGTTTGAATGTAAGCGTCATCGTGTTCTTCTTCCTCGTCCTTTTCATTGCTTCCATTTTCATTTGAAGATTCTCCACTATTGTCAATTCCCAATGGATGTTTGGAATTTTTACAAACGTAGTAAAATCTATAATCAGGAGTTGGGAAAAATCCAGCAGAAGAGCAAGGAGCAATGTCGAAATTACATGATTGAACAATATGCCCAAATAATGCTTTTGGAGAGTTAATCACACTGTTTGGACCAATGGAACGTTTTGCAATTATGTGCTTTTGATTCTCTTGAGCACTTTTGCCAAAGTTTTGATTGAAGTTTGAATCTTCTGCTAAATTATAACCAAATCTGTAACTTGATCCGGCTAAAATATATTCATGAAGATAAGTTGGAACACAATGTCCTGATTTTGCACTATAATAGAATCCTGAATGGCAAATGAAAAGACTTGCTGTCAATCCTGGATTTTCTTTTCGGGTTATGTAATAGAATCTAAGATCAACACAAGGGAATTTGCCAATTTTCTTTGATACTGGAACATGGAAAGGAACAGATGAAATTGGTACAGAAAATCCGTATCTTAAATCCATTTTCTCTGATATAGCCCAATGAGTTCTAAGTCCATTCCAAGAATTCGAAAACTGAAACAAAAAATGTAATATTATTAAATGCACATTAATGAAATTAGCTAGGAATTTAATGAATTTTAAAATATAAGGAATATAATTTAATTTTTTATAATTTGTTACCTGTCTTCCAGAAAAGAATCTTGGTTGTGTACAAGTTCCATATATTTGATTAAAGAATAATCCAATTGGACATTGATAGATTTGTCTTGTCATGAACATTTCACCGTTTATTTTTTCGCAAAAATAATAGAAACGGAAGTCAGGATATGAAAATAATCCAGGTGAATAACACTCAGAAAGAATATAAGCTGGGGATGCTCTTGAGACAGCTATACCCATGTTTTTTAATATTGGATACTGTTTTCTATTTTGATTTATATAATAGCCAGAAACACATTTGAGCTCATTGTGGCAGAAGTAGTATCCATATGGGCATTGGTTCAAATTGCCTAAAATATATTTCAAAATTATTTAAGCATTTAATTACATTTGTCATATCTTACTGACTTCATAGTAAAACCTAACCTAAATAGTTTAATTCTTTACTTGAAGGGATTTAAAGAAACACATTGTAATTTTTTTAAATTATTTAAATATGATTATAATTTTAAATGTGATTACCTCTTTGATTAATATTTTCACATGATAAATAATAACGTCCATCGTTTCCAAAAGGTTGAAGTCCTTTATTTAAACACATGTTTTGCATTCCAGGGAAAATATTGTCATGTACATATGCAGGATATCCAATTGTCAATTTTGGAGAGGAAACGCCTGGACCAAATCTGCCGCCCAAAATCCTTTGAATAATGTTAGTGGCAGATACATGAACGCAAAGACGAGCGTAATTACTGAAAATGTGATTATTCCCACATGAATAAAATATAGGAGAAGCAGGTCCATTGAAAGATCTTGGACAATGATAGTAAATACTCAAATCTTCAGTAGGGAAATAACCTTGACCATGGCATATGTTTGAAAACATAATTAAATTAACTGGCCGATTTGCTAGCATGACTCCTTTGTAAAACAATTCTTCATTTTGGCCCAATCTTATATTTTTCCAATCATTGTAATAAGTTTCTCCAAAGAAATCAAATTCTTGATTAGTGAATGATGTAAAAAGAGATTTATCAAACATAATAGATGTAAAATATTGATCGAAATTTGAATAAAGATGTTGATTATAGATTTGAGCTAAAAAGAAATTTAAATGAATTAAATTTAGATAAAATGATGAGATTAAGATTGTAAATAGCAGTAATTAATCATTTTGGTTTTTATAAAAGAAATTTAAATCCTTTGAATGAATTTGCATTAATTGCCTTGACTTGCTGACATTGATTGGTTAGCCATTGCGTTTTGATGACTTGCAGCGGCAATAGATGCTGCTTCAGCCATCATTTGGTTACTTGACGCAGCCATTCCCCTATTTACTGACGAAGCAATGGACGATCCCATGTTTGCAGCTTTAAAAAACAAGGAACGTTTAAATTGAAATATCTAAATCTTGCATTCAATTCTTGTATTTAGACTTTTTTTTACATTGACCCGTAGACATTCCTTGGTTAGCCATATCACTCTGTTGGCTTACTGCTGCACTAGATGCTGCACCAGCCATGACTTCATCCCTTGAAGTTGCCATTGCCTGATTAACTGACGACGCTATTGACGATCCCATTATCACACCTTCAAAATAAAATTTTTTTTATTAGCAACCTAAATCCTGAATTTGAATTTACATTAATTACCTTGACTTGTTGACATTGCTTTGTTAGCCATTGCGTGTTGTTGACTTGATGCGGCATTAGAATCTGCTCCAGTCATCATTTGGTTACTTGACGCAGCCATTCCCCTATTTACTGACGAAGCAATGGACGATCCCATGTTTGCAGCTTTAAAAAACAAAGGAAACTTAACTATAATTGTCTAAATATTGGGCTCGAAATTTTTTACATTGACTTGCTGAAATTTCTTGGTTTGCAATAGCACTCTGTTTACTAGCTGCTGCACTATATGCTGCACCAGATATAGCTTGATTCCCTGACGCTGCCATTCCATGATCAACCGACAACGCAATTGATGATCCCAGCCTCGCAACTTAAAAATATTTTTTTTAAATTTTTAATCAAAAACTTGAAATTTAATTTGTGTTAATTACCTTGACTTGCTGACATTCCTTGGTTAGCCATTGTTTGTTTCTGACTTGATGCGGCACTAGAATCTGCTCCAGACATCATTTGGTTACTTGACACAGATATTCCCCTATTGGCTGACAAAGCCATTGACGATCCCATTGTTATAGCTTTAAAAACAAGGAACATTTAATTATAAATGTTTGAATCTTTCATTTGAACATTTTTTTTACCTATTATTAAGTATTATGAATATTATGTTTAAATTGAAATATCTAAATCTTGTAATCAAATCTTGCAGTCGAATTTTTTATACTTTGACTCCCAGATATTTTTTGGTTTGTCATAGCACTCTGTTGGCTTGCTGCTGCACTAGATGCTGCACCAGCCATGGCTTCATTCCTTGAAGCTGACATTCCCTGATTAACCGACGACGCTATTGATGATCCAATCTTCTCACCTATAAAATAATATTTTTAATAGTAACCTAAGTCTTGCAATTGAATTTACATCATTTACCTTGACTTGCTGACATGGCTTTGCTAGCCATTGCGTATTGTTGACTTGCTGCGTCCCTAGATGCTCCAGCCAAAATTTGGTTACTTGACGAGGCCATTCCTCTATTTAATGACGAAGCTATGGATGATCCCATTGTTACAGCTTTAAAAAACAAATAGCGATTAAATTGCATATTGTGAATCTTAATTTTGCAATTTTTTACATTGACTTGAAGACATTCCTTGTTTTTCTATAGCAGTCTGTTGGCTAGAAACTGAACTAGATTCAGCACCAGCCATTCCTTGATTAACTGATGACGCCACTGATGATCCAATGCTCGGAACTTAAAAAATATTTTTCTTCTTATTAGCAAAATAAATTCTGCAATTGAATTTGCGTTAATTACCTTGACTTACTGCCAGAGCTTGGTTAGTAATTGCCTGTTTTTGACTTGCTGCGGCAATAGATGCTCCTTCAGCCATCATTTGGTTGCTTAAGGCCGCCATTTTGTTATTTGTTGAAGAAGTAATTGATGATCTCATTTTAGCATCTTTAAAAAACAACGTTTAAATTGAAATATCTAAATCTTGCATTCGGATATATTTTTTACCTTCACTCGCAGATATTCTTTGGCTTGCAATAGAACTTTGCTTACTAGCTGCTGCACTAGCTGCTGCACCATACATTGCATAATTCCTTGACGCTGTCGTTCCTTGAATAACCGACGACGCTATTGATGATCCAATGCTCTCACCTTCAAAATAATATTTTCATATTAAAAATCTAAATTTTCAAATCGAATTTGCATTAATTACCTTGACTTGCTGACATTGCTTGGTTAGCCATTGCGTATTGCTGACTTCCCGCTAAACTAGATGCTCTTTCAGTCATCATTTGATTACTTGACGCTGAAGAAGATATTGACATTGTTTTGCTTGCGGCTTTAAAAAAATAAATAATCTTAGATTCTAAATTCTACTATTTTTCTACGATTTTTTTTACCTTGACCGGAAGACATTTCTTGGTTTGCCATAGAACTCTGTTGGCTAGCTGCTACGCTAGTAGCTTGATTCTGTGACGCTATTGATCCGGTGCTCGCACCTTCAAAATAATATTTTTTCATTATCAACCTAAATGCTGAAATTAAATTTGCATTAATTATTACCTTGACTTGACACTGCTTTGTTAGCCATTGCGTGTTGTTGACTTGATGCGGCAATAGATGCTCCAGCTATCATTTCTTTACTTGGCGCAGCCATTCCCCTATTTATTGACGAAGCAATGGACGATCCTATGTTTGCAGCTTTAAAAAACGGAAAGATTAAATATAATTTTTTTAAAATATTTAACAATTTTTTACATTGACTCAAAGACATTTGTTTGTATTCAATAGCACTTTGTTGGCTAGCAGCTTCTTTAGCCATGGCTTGATTTCGTGACGCTGCCATTCCATGAATAATTGACGACGCTGTTGATGATCCCATGGTTGAAACTTCAAAATAACATCTTACTTATTAGGATTCTAATTTGTGCAAATGGATTTGCATCAATTACCTTGACTTACTGCCATTGCTTGGTTAGCCATTGCGTGTTTCTGACTTGCTGAAGCACTAGATGCTGCTCCAGCCATAATTTGGTTAGTTGAAGTAGAAATTTTTTTATTGTATGACGAAGCAATGGACGATCCCATACTTGCGGCTTTAAAAAACAAGGAAAAATAATAAATATCAAAAAATTCAATTCGGTTTTTTTTACATTGAATTGCAGACATTCTTTGGTTAGCCATAGACCTCTGTTGACTAGCTGCTCCACCAAATTCTCCACCATCCATGGCATGACTTCTTGACGTTTCTATTCCATGATCAACAGACGACGCAATTGATGATCTCAGGCTCGCATCTTAAAAACATTATTTTTTATTACCAATCTAGATCCTGCAATTGCATCAAATACCTTGATTTATTGGCATTGCTTGGTTAGCCATTGCATGTTGCTCACTTGCTGGGCCACTAAATGCTGCTCCAGTCATCATTTGGTTACTTAACCTTTCGATTCCATTATTGGGTAACGCAGCTATTGAACAAAGAAAGAATAGTTTTAAATGCCTAAATTTTTCATCAATCCTTCTGTATTCTTAAATAGACTTCCAGACATACCTTTGTTTGCAATAGCACTCTGTTGGCTAACTGCTGCACTAGATGCTCCACCAACCATAGCTTGATTCTGTGATGCTGCCATTCCCTGATTAACCGACCACGCTAATGATGATCCTAATTCAAAATATATTTCCTATTTGCAACCTAAATCCTGCGATTGAATTAGCATTAATTACCTTTATTTGCTAATATTGCTTGGCTAGCCATTGAGTTTTGCTGATTTGCAGCTGCACTAGATGCTTCTCGATGAATCATTTTTTTATTTGAAGCTGCTATTTCCTTATTGGCTGACGAAGACATGGACGATCCTATTCTTGAAGCTTTAAAAGCAAAGAATAAATATAAATATCTAAATCTTGCATTCAATTTTACATTTGGATTTTTTTACCTTGACTTGCAGGCATTAGTTGGTTTGCTTTAAGACTTTGTTGGCCAACTGTTGAAATAGAAGCTGCACCAGAAATGGCTTGATTCTGTGACGCTACCATTTCCTGATTAATCGACGAGTCTATTGATGATACTATGCCCGCACCTTCCAAACATTTTTCTTATTAGCAATCTAAATATCACAATTGAATGTGCATCATTTACCTTGACTTGCTGATATTGTTTGGTTAGCTATTGCGTGTTGCTGAATTATTGCGTCTGTAGATATTGCTCCAGCTATCTTTTCGTTACTTGATGCTGTCATTTCCTGAATGTCTGAGGATGCCATTGAAGATTTTATGCTTGCAGCTTTAAAGAAAAAAGTTGTGAAATTAAACGTTTAAATTCTTCAATTGGGATTTTTACCTTGAATTGCAGACATTCTTTGGTTTGCCATAGTACTATGTCCGCTAACTTCTGCACTGGATGCAGCACCAGTCATGGCTTGATTCTGTGACGCTGCCATTCCCTTATTTACGGAGGACGCTATTGATGATCTCATTCTCACACCTTCAA
>VJMY01000471.1:0-60326 GCA_009869795.1 Neelides sp. FZ-2019 | reverse complement strand
ATGAATCCTATCACGACGCTCGAGCGACCTACCTACCTTACTTCCACAGAAAATTGGTAGACTCTCCCAAGAGTTCGAGTGTTGCGAATTATAAAGTGTTTCGAATTGAAATTTTCACTCCTACATAAGTTTTACTCATTTTATAACCATACTTTATGCATTTTGTAGAATATGCAATCTTATTTCCAAGTTATTTACCTCCTCGTAAGAGATGCAAAAATGGGAAAAGCTATTGAACGAGGCCTTTGGAGCCTTTTGAACCAAAGATATAAAAAGAGGCTTTTGGCCCATTGGGTTGAGAGGAAAAGAGGATTTTATCCCCAACTATGAATCCCTCTGTTGTATGCGGAAAAAGAAAATTGGATTCATTTCTTAGAGCCCTTCGCAGAATGAGAATGAAGTGTCCCACTTTTATAACATTTTATTGAATGGGGAGAGGAGACTTCTTCGTCTTTTTAAATTTTTTTACGAGTGGCAAAGCTCAGCCTTTCATAAAAAATTTCTTCATTATCAACTTTTTTGTTAAAGGAATATCCCCCAAAGCTCCTCTAATTCTTTAAATCTATGTTGTAAAACCTCACGTTTCATATTGTATTCTCAAGGGCAAATTCTTTTGCAACATAAGAAATATGAAGAAAAAATTGATATGGAAGGCATTTATCTCAAATTTAGCTGACAACGTTTACAAAATCACGACCATTTGTATCAGATTTAAAATATGAACTTTTGGGTCTTGGTTGTGAATTTGAGGCTCAAATTTTTTGCATCAAACTCCTGTATCTGAATTGTAAAATGCGAGATTATTTTTTTTTTACTATTTTTAATACTGGAAACATGAGTGTAATTGAATAGCTGGATAGTTGGTTGAGGAAAGAAACAACCATGAAATCAAATCATTGAAGATTAAACGTATCTTATCAAACTCCCCTTTTTGCTTCTACATTTCACACAAGGTTGAGTTTTCAAGTTACAACTCATTTAGACGTATTTTATAGCCCATTAGGTTTAGCCATATGAAACATTCAAGTGAAGTAGGTATATATGTAGTCTCAGGTAAGAGTGGCACTTGAATGTTTGACTTTCAGCATGTTTACCTTAATTTAATTAATCTTGAGATTTAGATTAAATTACAAATTGTTTAGTCAGGACTAAACTATTGATTGCCCTTTAATTTGAAGAGCTCAAAGGGAATTAAATAAACAAAAGGTCTTCTTGAAGATGTTGAGAAGTCAAAAGCATGGATGAGTGGTTTTAATTAAAAAGTGAAAAGGAAATGGGGCCGAGAGACTCACGAGTTTTTCTTCAAACTCTGGAGAGGAGAAGATGCGGGCGAGATTGGTATCTCGATGATACCTTGCATGAGGGTATCCTCAGACAAAGAATACCCGGAACCTCCTTGGAAAGACATCGTCTACGGATTCAGGCATCTCAACGAGAAGCAGTTGAAGGCCCTCAACAATCCCAAGCTCAAGTGAGTAACACATGATCCAATATGCCCCTCTTTGAATGTAATATTCAGACACGGGCACATCTTTACGACGTTCATCTGTGAGCCGACGAAGTATCTTCCTTGGCTCCTGAGGGAGTTCCGGAAACTCGGCGGACAAGTCGAGACTTGGAGAGTCCAAAGCATCGAAGATACAGCAGGATTTGATTGCGTTGTGAATTGCACAGGAGTAGAAGCCCATCACTTTGTTCCTGATCCCTTGGTAGACGCAGTTAGAGGCCAAGTTACAAGGGTAAATATTTTTACCTATATATTGGCATATTCACCTCACTAAATATTTATATAAAAATTTCAATTTCTTTCATGATCTTACACTAACTATTCAAGATAAGTATTTAGTATACAATTCTTTGAAAGTATGGGTATATTGGGTATGCTTTTATAGAATCATTTTGAGTACACCCAGACCAACTACCAATGTCCGGTTCTCTAATTTTCACGTTTATTGACCAGCGCGTAATATTTCATTATTTAAATTATAATGTTATACTGTAGTACATTAATACAGTTTAGTTATCATAGAATTTTGTTTTTATTCTTTATATACTTTACATATTTTGTACATTAAATTGTTAAACATTTAAAGTCAAATGTAAATTCAATACCGTATTAAAGAAATTGAAAATGCTCAAAGTGATTACACAGATTATGTACTAAACTTGAAAGGGGATTAATTTTTTGACAAAATCATACTAAACATATCATATTTTAATTATAGTTAAATAAACAATTCATAATTTGGATAATAGAATGGCAGAAAAGTGAATAACTCAAACTCAACGAACCGAACATTAGTTGTTGGTCGCGGTGTATAAGTATATGAAATGCTCCCTGCACTAGTTAATAGATTTCGTTTTTATTGTTAGATTTCTTTTGGCTTCCCTTTTCAATTAGTTGTTCATGAGAAATATTTCAAATTATAAAGCTTGCAGCTATATCATGCGACGTCGCATGATATAACTCTGGCCTTGATATAAGCGGCCTTCTCGTTTGCCTTTCACTATAGGATATTTAACATTTGTTACATGAAATCTGAAAGATTCAATTTCAAAGTAAGTCTACTTTCAACTTATTGGCAAAATAAAGTTCGAGAACTTTTGAAATGAAAATACTTTGTAAAATAAGAAGACATTCAATATTTAAAAGGATTCAGAAAATGAAAAGAAATTTTGTTGGATTATGTTGAAAGGCATTATTGAAAAGAAAAACTTTATTTTTTCAATGACAAAAAAATCTAATCGATAGTAATATAATTACCGAATCTCAATTTTGAAATTTTCTATACTCACGATTACGATCTCCACACAACTTGAATAAGTCATTAGTTCAAAAGTTTTTATTTTAAGCTGAAATTATCAACTGATATAAATTCGTGTGCATTTAACATAAAATTAAGCCAGTTTTATTCTTTATAATATCGACTTGAAATTAAAATGCAAATTGATGTCAAATGTTTCATTTCATATGAGCATAGTTTCATGTGACCATTTGAGTAAAAAGGGTAAAATAAATATATAGAAAATAATAACACAATAACACAAAGGAAAGCAAATTAAATTCTAGGAACTTCTGTAGAGTCGGAATGTAAGTATTCCTATTTCCTATAAAATGTGAATAGCGAAAGAATGTGTTTCTTCTCAAAGTGACTGGCTGAGCTAACAAGGGAATGGAATTGAAAAGGGACACAAAGCGATCCCTTGTTACAAATGAAATCGACTTGTTCAAAAATAGACTTTATTTGACAGGTCTTCGCTCCAAATATTTTCACTGCAATCCTCGATGACTCGGACGAAGGAAACTACGTTATCCCCAAGTAAAAAGGATACATAATGAAATGCTGAATGGCAATTTAATTCGGTCCTTTTCTAGCCAGGAAAGTGTGGTCCTCGGGGGAACTCATCAGCACTCATGGAACTTGGAAATTGATCAAAATGACTCCGCCTTCATCAAAAATGGGTGTGAAAAGCTGATTCCGAGCATTAAGGTATTTAGCATTTAATCAAAATGATAATTTAATTCACATTTCATTTGCTCTAATTTCCCCCATTGCCACTTTGAATTAGTTTGGAATTCATTTATTTGTCAGACTTCAAAGGAATTATTTCAATGGGTTGGTCTTCGCCCTGGTCGGCCTTCAATTAGGACTGAAAAGGAAATAAAGAGGAGACCTGGGAAGAAACCACAAATTGTAATTAATTTATATCTTTATTTGCTCTAGGCGGAATTTAATTTACCAAATTCTTTTTATTTCAATGTTTTTCTAAAGGTTATTCACAATTATGGGCATGGAGGAAGCGGCGTGACACTTTCTTGGGGTTCTGCTGGAGAGGTAGTTGAACTCCTTAGAGAATCTCTTCACGTTGTGTCTCTTCCTTCTTCAAAGCTTTGAATAACTAAAATCGCTGCTCAGAAAATTTTATATCAAAAGGCGAATCTCTTCGTATGCGACTTTTTAGTTACTCTACATATTTCCTCTTCATTTACATTTTAAACCTTCGTTTCTTATTTAAATAAATGCTATCTATTTATGTTAAAAGGATAAATTTTCATGCTCATTGTATGTTCATATCCTAAGAATTGATGAATAAATCATTCATACCTGTTTCTGCAAACTACGAGAAAAATAAACATTTGAGAACTTTACATTTTTGTATATTCTTTTTTGAGACATTAAACGCCTTCATACTTCATGCTAAATTGAATAAAAAGAATAAAAAACGAAAAACCCGACTTTAAAAATGTTCATTGTGAAGACGCTGGTTGTGCGAGCATGAAAGAGTTGTCTAATAATAGAAAGTCTCGTAGTCCGTATGATCTGTAAATACAAGATGCGTGCGTATGTAAAAATAGGACTTAAAAAGACATCAGCATGTTTCCACCATTTTAGCCATCCTTTTCCTCCCTCACTCAGAGAATCGAATTTGGGCTACAATTTATTTTGTCCATGATAGCACCACTCAATTTAAAAGAAAATTTTATTAAAAAATAGAAAATTCTTTGAAAACATTCATTGATCGAAACTGTGTTTGCACTTTAGCATTAGAGCCTAAATATACACACACCAACACCAAGGCATATTTCCCCGAATCCTTGAAAAAGTTCATTCAAGAAAGGCTGTTCTTTTAAACTGAAGTGATTTAAGAAAGTTATAAAAGAGTCTTGGTTAGTGGAGCATGGGTGAAGCCGGAGATTGTGCTAAAGAAAGTTTCGTGAGGAACCTCGCGGTCATCATAATCTCATCTTTTACTTCAGACGACCTTGCAGCCTTTGATAAAGTGAAGAATGATAGCGAGGAAGCTCGATTCTTCTTTGAACATGAGATAGGAAAGAAGGCGGCAGAAACTATCAGAGCAACCGTGAAAACCAAATTGGAAGAAAGAAAAGATGTTGTGAGAAAAGATCTCGAGAAAGCAATTTCTCTCAAGACCAAAGGAAACAAGCTGTTTGGAGCAGGAAAGTAAAATGCTAAACTATAAAGTCGAAATATTTTTAATTATAAAACATTTAAATTGATATTTTAAATAGTTTCTTAGTTAGATACATAAACTGTAGTTCTGCTTTATGTTGAGGTATGCATAGTTATGTTTTTAAATCAATACATTTTAATTTGAATTAAAGAAATGAAGAAGCAATAAAATTGTACTCCGAAGCTGCATCTTTCATGCCACCCCAGACTGAGAACAATGGTAAGGAATAATGAATTAGCCGAATCTTCACAGAATATATAATTAAAATGGTCAGAGAAGAGGAGGCTCCACAGTCCATAATTTATATAGAATGTCTTTTTTAATTCATTCGGGACTGTCAATTAGAATTGTCGGTGATTTACGGAAACAGATCCGCGGGTTGGTTCCACATGAAAGAATACGACTTGGCTTTGAAAGATATCGACTTGGCTCTCGAGCTCGGCCTCCCCGACTCACTCAAACCCAAGTTGGCTGCAAGGGCGAAGGCGGCTAGGCAAAAGGTCCTCGAGGGACAGCCAAAAGATAAAGAAGGTCCAAAGAGAGGAAACGAGGTTGAAGGAGTTTCAAACAAGCTGCACTGTGTAAAGACTCCGCTCCTTGGCAGATTCATGGTACTACTAGGAGTTCCCTCCTGCAAGCCCAATCTAATAAAACTTTCACTCAAAAGACAAAAATCATATCACTCCATTTTTGGAATCAGCAGTTGTATGGGAAAGTGTAACGAATTCATGAATCAGCACACCCTTCCAATCCATCTAACTTTATGAGCCTTTCAAACTGGATTTGTTCAGGTGGCGAAAGAAGAGATGAAGCCGGGCGAAGTCATTCTCATGGAAAAGCCCTATGCGTCTGTGAGTCTTCCGCACACGTAAAATGCCCTTACATTTTACACATCTTGAGTCGAATCTAATCATAAAACAATATGGAAAAATATGGAACAATACATTTTACTATTTATTCAATATTTTTCATTTGATTTGACTCTGCATTAAAATTATGCATATAATTTATGTTTTTATTTATCAAAATAAAATTTTTGATTAACAAAATCTTTTATTTACTATAGATACCACAAGTTTTGCATCACTTGTTTCAACCCGTACGTAAGAAATATTGATTGTTTTTTTGCTTATGCATTTTAAATTAAGTTAGGATTCTCAGAGGATTTCATGTTCTTCCGGTTATTCTATATAAAATTTATCAAAAATTCATAACATTTATTTTGTTTTGCATAAGCGTTTGGCATATTTGGAGTGATTTTTAAAAGGATCGAGAATGGAAAATTTTATGAAACGATAATTTGAACCCTGACATTGGTTTTTATACCAACAGACTCCGACGACCGATCTTCTGCTCAGGATGTTCCACTGTGTCCTTCTGCAGTACCCAATGCAAAGACTTGGCCTTCCGCACACATCACAAATTTGAATGCAAAATCCTTGGTAAGAATTTTCATCCTTATGACCATAAAATTGTAATGTTTGAAATATGAGAGATTTTACTACACTGCAGATACAACTTCGTTCAATTCCATTTGATTTTTATGTTTAGTGATGCTCCTGAATATGTCAAGCACGTTTCACCGCTTTTTCTTTTCACTTTCTGCTTTCTCATTTCATTTTGTCGTTATTTTTATTACAAACTAGGAAACTTCAATTGACCATATATGAATTTGCAGAGAAAAAGTCACCCCTCAGTAGTGCTTTAGGAAGAATTGCGACTTTCTGACAAATCATTTTTTAAATGTCTTTTAATTTACTAAATAATTTTAAGCTTTACCCTTTTTAAAAGTGAAAATAATCATGTTAATTTAATTTGGTAGTTAAAAATTGGTTCTCGATAGTACAGTTGTACATTAAATATTTTATTTTTTTAGATCTACTCTCAACAGCCAAGATTTCAGTAACTTGTATGCTTGCTCTCCGACTTCTCTCGAAGGTATAAAAAGGTCAATTTATAGAGGAGTGGTTAAATGGAGCTTGTTTGTGAGCTCAGAATCCCAACCGTGTTATGAGAATCAATGGGAGTTTAATGTACCGCAGGGTCGTGAGGGGGATGGAAAGCTCCTTCGAACGTGGTTTGAAATCATTCGGCGACGTGAAGGAAACACAGAGGAAGACGAACATTCAGGTCATACGGCCGAATTCCCATTCACTCTGGTGACTCATTCGCCCAAGAACTTGAATGACAAGTTGCAAAGAGCCCTCATGGCCTTCTTTCTCTTGGCTGCTCTCGAGGAAGGAGGATTCTTCTCCGATGGCGGGCAGGAGAAAGTCCAAGTCATGACGATACTCCTAAGAACTTTGAAGTTTATGCAGGTATTACAGATATTACGCAATTGAGAGCGATGCTCCACTTTCAAGCTGTCCATGCCCCCGCTAACTTCAGCTTTATCGTGATAAATTGCTCTAAAGTTTCAAAAGTTTGAACAAATCTTTTAACTTCTTTCGACATAAACATTAAAAATTAAATTTTCATTTCAATTGCTCCACTTCAAACGTTCTATGAGCTTTGAATCTAATGAGTTTGGTGCAATAAAAATTTAAAACTTGACTATATAACCAATTTAATTATTATTCATTTAATTTTATTTGTAATTTTTACAATAAAAATATTATATTTGTTTAGACCTTGTGATATGAATGATTTTTAGAACAATTTTTTATTAGAAATATGATTGTCAAAGTGCTATTTTTCCTGAAAATACTCTTTTATAATCAAGAAATCAATGATCCATTGGGTTTTATTCCCATTTATAGCTGTCATTTAGGACTTATGCAATTTATCACTATTAATCCCATAGCCAATGATTGGAGAAACATTGAGCAAAAGTATTAAGGGAATGTAACTTTACTTTTAGTTCAATGCACATGAAGTTGCTGCTTGGGACGAGGAAATGGGAAACTCTATTGGCATCGGAGGTTCGATCTCCAAACTTTTCAACTCACACACTAACAACCAACTTATGCAAGTCTCTTAAAACAGGAGCCTTGTACGCGAATTTATCGCTTTTCAACCATAGTTGCAATCCAACGATCATGAGGTTTGTATTTTCTTGATCCTTTTGATATTTAGTTTTACACCAAACAAATGGTTATGTAAATAATCAATTCTCACATGTTTTAAACAAACCATATTTATTGAAATCTTATTATGCATTTGAGTTTATATTAAAATCTTTTCATAAATTGCTTTGGAATTGGTGTAGGTACTTAATTGTGATTTACCTGTGTGATACATGTGAGAAATTGGTTTCAAGAGAAAAAGCAATTCCGTTTGAGGGTGAGCGAGGAAGCAGTGTAACGGAAAATAGAGAATAGTTAGGAAGGAGTGAATAATACTTACACACAAAGGTTTGCTACCTTATTGTTTCCGTAATTGGATTTCTTTGAGAAGGCGGTTAAGCCAATTTGAAGAAAAAGTTAGGAGGCCTATTTGAGCCTCTCGGAAAAATGGGAAGAAAAAGAGGGAGAGGCTTCTTAGAGAAATCTCGTTGGCTCAGATGGAAATATTGTTGTGACCTAGTTTGATTGATGGTATTTATGAGAAAAGTTTTTGGTTTCTCTGTCACCTTCCGAGACCGCTTTATTCTTGAGGATGAGACACCCACATTCCGGGAAAGACTGGAGTGAAAGAATCCGAATAAATTTTAGAGCCAGAAGGAAATGGAATTTCACCGAGAGTTACATACGGAGTTTAGACATCCGTCCTCTAATGGGGCCCGCCCTCAATAACTCATGAGGAGGAAATCCACACTCGCACATAAGTTCCATGTTCAAAGAAATCCCCCTATGCCGAACACCAAGTCACATTCGCTTTCATCTTATATTATGCCATAGGTATTTTGTAAATGGATCCGTGGTGGTGAGGACTGTGAGAAATATACGGCCGGGTGAACCGGTCACTGAAAATTATGGACCGATTTATACGTGCGTTCGAAGGAATGAAAGAAGAAAGGTTTGAATTCATTTCCACTATTCCATGCTAAAACTTTTTTGCATGCTCGTATCTAACTACTATATACATGACTGAGAATTAATATTTATACACCATAAAAATTACTACATATCACATTACTTTTTAGAATATTATTTTTTGCAAACGTATCTAGTGTATAGGGTTTACAAAATATTTATATGGTATGCTCCGTAAAAAATATGGGGCATATCAGCATTTTACTCAAATGTTGATCTTTTTTGGTCTACTTTTATTAATGATACGAACCATTACTGCTTTCTACTTTTCTGTTTTCTACTTCCTACATATTTCTTAGAATTCTTTAAATCATAAATTAGGAAGCTGAAGAGTTTTGAAAAGCATTCATGCATAATTTGAATGTTTTAAACTTTGGAGTTCTTCTCTTTACATAGCAAGGAACTATTTGGCATTCTTGTTTCTCGTTAAGAATGATTTACTATCTGTGGATTCTACACAGTATGAATTCTCTCACTAGTTCTCACATATTATTAATGTTTATAATAATGAATTATTTAAAACAGGAAATGCTGGAACACTATAGGTAAGTGTATGAACTTTCTCCTATTCTCCAAATATGAAGGGAAAGGCATATTAAAATGACATAATACTCATCTCTATAAGTTCCAAAACTCGTAAGCTGTTCCTCCACGTTATGGGCAATAATAATAAAATCTCTTTTATAAGATTTACATGTAACTGCAAAGCATGTGAGGAGGATTGGCCATTATTTGAAGATTTCGGCGAGAGTCCTTTGGCCTTCCGATGTTCGTACTGCAGATCTCGTCTCTGCACTTCAGAAGAACAATCCATGGGCATCTTGACTCTTTGTTCCAAGTGCAAGAAGCCCAACAATATTTTCAAAATGTTAAAAACTCTCGAAGGCACGGAAGCAAAGTACAACAAGGCCATGGATCTTATTGAAATGGGGAAAAGAGAAAGCGCGTGAGTTTCCTGTTCATTAAATTGTATAATATGATCTTTTGGAATCCCTTGCTGCCTCCTGCTCCGAGTCCTTTTATTCGCTCGACTCGAGTGTAACAAAGTTTAATTTCTACTCCATTAAAAAGTTTGAAGAAGGCTTGAGTCTTATTTCATCTCAAATTACAACTTTTATTCGTGAGAGAAACTTTTCACCAATTTCCTTCTGGAACAAGGTAAAAGTAATTATAATCAATTAACTAGAGTAATTAGACTGAGAATGATAGACCAATTATCAGAAAGTGAGTTAGAAAATACTTAATTCTCTTCCTTGCTTCTACGCTTCTGATTTATGAGTTTGAGTTCGAAGCGATATAGCGTTAATGATGAAATAAGACAATTTTAGTGTTTTCTAGTATTAATTAATTATTATTACTTATAATAAAATTAAAATTACAGATTTAATTGATTTATTATGCGTGCTTTTTCCTTAAATGTATAAATGTTTAATGCTTAAATAATAATCATAATATTTATGTATAAATTATTTATTAATCTTGATAGTATTCTTGCTTAAATCCAGTTTATTTTGCTAGAGTTGGGATTCTATCAGAGTTGCTGATACTTTTTGATTCTCTACTCGAACCCCCATTCCGGGATTTCTCGCAATGTCAAGAGGGATTAAGACGATGCTATCTGAATCTGGGCAACCAGTCCAAATGATTTTTGATGATTAAAGAAAAAAGTTTGGTTTTCTTCTTTATTTCGGTGAGATTCTATTGACGGTCTTTGTAAGATAAACAAGGTCCGAAATATAAAAAGTACATAATAAGATGTATGTCAAACATTCAATTGAATTCAAAGAGACATTTCCCATATGCAATCTTAAAACTCACAGACAATTACTTTGGAAAGCACGTTTAGAATGTTATTCTTACACATACACAGCACAAGAATACAATAATTAATTCACATACAGGTAGAATGCATTCAACTGCTCTGAACATTACTTATTGAATACAAAAATTATTCAATTAAGTCCCAGTAAATATAATATTTATATTCGCAGTGAATTACAAAATAAAATCATCACCCATAAATAAATCCACTACATTTTTTACCGAAATGATTCAAATAAGCTTTTCTCCCATCCATACATTCATCCTTTCAAAAAAAGAAGTATAATGAAAGGAAAAATTACAATGAAGAGGTTCTCAAATAATTTAAAAACTCTCATTCATATATAAACTAAATTATAATTTTGTAATCAAAGGCTAATTTCAATTCATGTTTTCCTTCAAGACCTACTTTGTAAAACTGAGAGAAAGTATTATGAGAGAAAAACCAAGAACTTGAATGTGTCGCAGAGACTATTATACATTTTTAGAATTGTCTAATAAAGGAGTTGAGAATGGTTCAAGGGTCGCAGCCAAGAGTTAAAGCCACTCTAATCTAATATCTTTTTTTAGTGTACGTTAGCTTATACATATTACGTTCGGATCCAACTTTCTCTTTTCTTCTTTCACCTCCACTCGGAAACAAATTCATTTCCCTGCTGTCAAGTTTCTTCCTCTCCTCCGCCCTTTTCAATATTCATACATTCTCTTTCAAGTGAACCCCACAGTGGAGTTGGAGCAGCGTCGGGACATAAATTTCCTTCTTTTTATATTTCTTTAATACTCCTTCATTCTCATACAGGCCAGCTGTGTCATTTCTTACCGCTACTAAATTCTAACTTTATGACTTATTTATTCTTTATGTATTGTTGTATAATATGTACTTGAGTACACTTATCGTTAGTAATTTGTAAGTTTATACACAGAGAGACTTTATATATGCAATATTGTTATTCACATACATGGTTCTTTAAAGCTTAAGTGCAGTTGAACGTCCATTACTGAATCCTTTGACAATTCTTCCACGCATCATAAATATTCTTTAACTGAAGAATTATGTTAACTTGAACTGAAAAGATGTTAATTTTCATTCCGTAATTCAACTTACACAAAAATGGGTTTGCCTTTTGAAACTTCACGATCATTCAAAAATTAAAATGTACGGACAATAAATTTCAATAATTTAGTATAGGTACAATGAAATACAATTTAATTATCTATCTAAATAAGATGTTAGATCTCAAATCATTCACCAAATTCTTCATTAGTTTTTAAGACTTATTTTTTAATCATCTAAATAAGAATTTTATATGTAAATACTGATGGACAGGGAATTGAAGCACCTGAATAGAAATGGCCCATCAGTTTTCAATATATTATAGTCTACAAACTTAGATTATTAATTATAAATTTTAATGAGTTGGGACAAATACACGCATGAATCTTAAAGTTGTTAAGTTAAATTATTTGACTTTAGTATTTTCAATGATGAGTACTCAAACATTGGCACATATACGCAAACAATGAATTGCCTCAAGTGAGCCACTGGGAATTAAATGAATATCTCAAAGGTTTTTCTTCAAATTCTAAAGGAATGTTTGTGGTGAGAGAAATTTTGGATTCCAATCATCTATGATATTGAATTCTTGAATTTAGCCCTAGGAGATTGCTAAAGAGCTCTGTGTAACTTGTCGTATTATTTTGAACGATGGAGAAGTGAGATAAGGAGAAATCTAGTCTGGAATCTTAAGATATTTATATTATAAGTTAATTATGTATTATATTGTATGTTACTGTACCTGGGTCTTATCGGTCATAGTATATGTTGGAGGTATAGGTATATTATTATAGATGTATTTGAGATTCTTATAGCTTCAAGCTTAGAGTTTATTATATTAGAGAGAATGTATATGGGAGTAGGTCCGATATACGTCCAGTGTGTTCACTCATCCGTAGTCTGTTTGGAGAGGGCCAGAAGGATCATCGTTAGCTCCTTCTTGTTGATTTTCCCATCACGGTTGAAATCACAGCCCTGAAGGATTGTGTCTTCAAAGTCCTGCAGGTCGTGAGCGTCATAGTCCTTAAATAGAAAAAATGTCTAATTCGCCATCGGAAGTACGTAATAAGAGAAGCGGATACCCTCTTGGCGAGCTCAAGGAGGTCCTTGAGAAATCCTCTTAACTCCTCGTTCTCTATTGTTCCATTGTTGTCCTTTCGACCATGGAAGGAATATAAAGAAGTACAATAATTAGATTCAAGCCACTGAAAGAATATCAATCCTCCGAAAACCAATTTACTTCGACTCGTCATTTTTTCAAAAAGAGCTAAAAAAAACCCTTAGGTATAATATGCGAATCCTTCCACATTCAAAATTTCTTCAATAAATCCTTTGCCTTTAATATTTCTTTTTCAAAATAAATTTTTATCATAAACATCATAAAGCTATTTGACTCGCCAGAAACTTATTATACGAATATTTCCAATGCAATTAGGAGTTCAATTATTTACAAACTGTCACAATCCATAATGAATGCGATGGAAATTATAAGGTTAATTTGCTTCTCGTCACTTCATCAATGAATAAATGAGAATGAATGAGAAAGTGGAAATATGGAAAGAGAAAACTCACTCGATCGTAGAGGGCAAAAACGCGTTCAATGTCTTCCTTTGTCAGCTTCGTCGCTCCCTAAAGATCCAGAAGAAAAACAACAATGTAGAGGTCATAATTGAATGGTCATATCGGAATGCAAATGCGTCCGACTTTTAACGGCTGCGCACCCTCATTGATCTTAAAGAAATTGATTGATTGTCTTTTTTTCCCTCTAGAGCCAATTAACCTTCCAGAGCTTTCTTCCCTTTCTCCGAATAATTAGGGAGGATGCGGGAAGGGCTCTTGACATTGAAGTTAATCGATCTTGAATCTTAACTCTCGCTATTTCAAACACGCCGATGACAAGGGGAGGAGAACCTAAATGAACTGGCTATGAGTTAAGCTTTAATAAGGTCTTTTACTATTTTTTGTTTACCCACCCTTGTTTGTGAACGCTTAATCTAAATTGACTAAACTAAATTACTATTTTTTCCTATTACTCTATGCATGGGAGTTGAGCACGTGAATGGACTATACATATTTCATCATAATCGAGTAAATTTTGAGTATGAAATTGATGGCTTTGTTTATATACTAGATATTTTATATTAACAACATCAATTATGCCATTTAAGTAATTGGATTTGTTCAAGGCTTTCTATCTAGTTAGTATTTTCCATTATTTCAGCACACTAAACTCTATATGCTCACACATACAAGTATTTATGTATTTCACTTGTGGTGTGATAAAAAGCGTAAATATTAAAATACTTACATACTTATACATAAATGCTCATAAATGTATCTTTAATGGAAATTTGTCAAAATCATTAAAAAAATTATTTACAGAGACATACAGCGGTATTATTGAATAGTGAATAGTAAAATTATATTGTGATTTCTTGCTAAATGGGTATATAAACATTTGATTTTCTTCATAAAGTCATGAGCATGTGAAAAAAACTATGCTAGCATGAATATTTGAATATTAAAAAAGCTACCAAATTATAAATTACTTATTAATATAATATATGTAAGTATGCTTCTTTGTTCTATAATGCTCTCCTATATTATAAAACCTAATTAGTATTATTGAAAAAATTCTTTAATCCTATATATATACACTGTATTGGTTATGCTGCATAATGTAAAAAAGGAGTTTAGAAAAGTTAAATGTTGAGGAAAATGCGTATAGTTAATAAAATAAAGTAATGAGTTGAGGTTGCATGTTAAGAGAAAAATGTTTAGGTTCTCCCACGTCATGTCAGTCGATTATTCCTCAACCGTCTCGCCTACGTCTTAGAATTACCTAGCTTTACTATACTAAAACAGTCTATCAGGAATACAACTTGTTATGAATAAGTATTTGGATAATTTAAACAACTGACTGCTCAGAATTTGTTTCTTTCTTCCTCCACGTGGACTCTTTTTGCATGAGAAATTATAAAGAATTAATATAGGGTTACTCTAGAGAATGATTAATCAAGAAATTTAAATAAGAGGGTAAAAGTGTGATGCTTTTGAGTACGAAACAAGTAGGGCACCACGAAACAAGAAAGGTCAAACGTGAACACGAGGGGCGAAAGGGCGAAGAAGGGCGAGCAGTGAAAGCAGAAGCATAAGAAGTGTGAGTAAAATAGAGAAAAAGAGTACAAAAGTCACTTACTTCGAGTCCTTCCTGCACAAGCAAAAGAATGGAAGGTACAATTTAATGAGAATTGAGATATAAGTTGTAAATGGTAAATTTTAATGGTAATTATGTGTTAGGAATGAGGTTGACTCCACCTTATTAATTTTAAAAGTTAGGTACATAATAGTTTTATGACTTTTTATGTATGTAATCTTAATCAGTTCATTAGTTATATTATATTTTCTTAAGATTGTAATTAGTAATTGTAGAATTAATTGAGAGTAAAATGATTAAAAACTCTCCTAAACCCCCGAATATGGGGCAAGAGAGAAATATATTTAAAGATTCAAATATGGCAAATGTAATTGACCAAAGATTAAAAATGTTCAAATTGCTCAATTGAGTACGATGAGTGTGATTGAATGTAAATAGGGAAATGAGCGGGAAGCAACGACACTCATGCAGGAAATTTAGTTACAGATAAATAAGAATAGTTATACTTGAAAGATCAAAATTGCTTGTTTAACACGGCAAGAATCTGTTCGATGCGAAACGGCAAAAACTTTTTCATTTGTAAAACAATGTAAACGACGACGATCGGGCAAAATCGGGCTTTTGAGAAAAAGAAAATTCACACAATGAGAAAAAACGATAGAAGAGTCATTTATTGATGCTAGTGCGTAGGGAAAGTCGAGGAGGAGTTACGGGATTAAGAGAAAGTTACCGTACCTTTCTCACCTTGAAAACTTGTCGACAGAGGAAGTTCTCTTTCACCGGAAGAAGCCTAGAGACCATACAAGAGACTTTCATTCATGACTTGCCTTCATCAGCATTCTCCAGAGAGATAACAAGTATTATGCATTTATATACAATATGAATATAATATGGTGGTGAACAGGTAAACTCACTTTGCCATCTCCGACAGCTGCAACTTCCCATCCTTGTTCGCGTCAAAGACCTGGAGCTGAAAATGGAATTGTTTGATCTGATCAGTTCCGCTTAACCCTTTCCTTTCTCTTTCTCCCCATTGTTAGCATTGTAATTGAAGAAAGGGCATTCAACATGGATAGTTTTGGGAAAGGAGAGTTCCAGTACGGTCTAACGATTACGCTCTGCTCATAAAAGGACTTTCACTTTCCAAGCCGAGAGTTTGAAATTAGAAGAGTTGAGCTCAATTCAATTAGGAGAGCAAAGGGGGATTCTACAGGATGGGGAGATGAAATAGGAACTATAGGATCCCAGTCTCAGGTTCCCAGACTCACCATCGTGTCGGTGTATTCGATGAGCTTGTCTTCTGTCACGTCATTGATCTTCTTCGCCTCACGCAACAAATCTCGAAGGAAGTTCTAGAGGAAGTTTATTATTCCATTATTCTCTTTTCTATATGGACTCTTGAAAATAGTTGGAAAGATGAGGGAGTGAGAGACTTTTAGCATTTCCCACATTGCTCATACAATAAATAGCAATTTTTCACTTCTCACAGTTCATCTATTTTTAATATGCTGAGGAACATTTGTGCCTGTGATATTTCCGGTTAGACGAATTCATTTAATCATTCTCCTTCCTCGGAACGCCCGAACAGGGACAAAATAATAAAATTCAATGGACGAGAGATATGGAGATGAAAATGAGAAATATGAGAGCTGAGGAATTTTATAAAATTGGAAACCGAGCCGTAAACTTATGGTAGTGATGAGAAAAGTTTTGGGTTAAAGAGGATTTTGAGATATTTTAAAAGTATAGAGAAATCGAAGGAGAGTATGAGGGAATTCTTAAGAGGTCTCAAAGGTTGGGGATCATGCAAGTGGAAAATGGACCATTATTCAGATGGAAAGAAAAGGAGATGGCTGCCAACTGTGGATGAACCGCACTTGAGAAGATTCCTCATAAATTACAACTCGGAACAAGTCCCTTAAACCGCAAGCGAATAATTCATTCAAGATTTTCTCATCCGAACCTTCAACTCGTCAGCTTCAATGAACCCGCTCCCATCGCTATCGTATTCTCGCCAAATCTAAAGTGAATAATTGAACACACTAGTCAATTGGCGCGTTAATAAGGAAATTGTCTTTACACTTAACAGTACATTTGAAGGGGAATGATAAAACCACTTAATTGTTAGCAGGTGCAGAACTGGATGCAATAACCATACTTGTACAAGAGAAATACATTATATAAATACTAATGAAAGATAGGCTGACATACATGCTAAAACACAAAGAGGATTCGCGGATTCTTGTGAAATATGGGGTTTAATAAATAGTCTTTCTTACCTTCATGAACTCAACGCTCGACTCGAGAGGATTATCGAAGCGGAAAAGGAGGAGAAAGTTTTCCTCCATCGGCAACAATTGGGCAAGCTGAAAAGGAGAAAGTCGCATTTGTTTGGGAGGAATCAAAAGGGATTCTTTGGCGGCTTACCTCTCGGATGTCAATTTTTCCATCTCGGTTGTCATCATAGGCTTCCATAAAGCACTGCTTAAGTTCTGCCAACATCGCATCAGACACAATCTAAGAAAATATTCAACAAAGTTCCAACCGTCTCATGAGGTCTATTCAACTCACCTCGGGTCCTGAGTCAACAGAGTTGACACTTGACACAAATTCCCGGAGGAAACAGTCCAGCTCCGTTCCCTCAATGTTTCCATTTCCTGTGTAAACCAAACTTATGTTTCATGTCCTATATGAATGATATTTGGGGCTTATATAAGTACAATAGGTAAAACTATTGTTTAATTAAAGTAAGACCTAAACTTGCATACATAATTGAAATTACAAATCATGAAAAGTTTTTTGAAAATTTTCCTATAGAAAAACCTTGTACATATAAATGCACAATCATAACAATTTGATCTCAATATAATATCTACCTTCATTTTTAATTTTCACTTGAGAAAGTTGAAGAAAGTTCCTCATGCATTAAAACCTATCTATTCGTTCCAATTATTGTACTACTATAAAAGCTTTCTCATTCTTCCCATTATATTACTTCACCTATAACATAATTAGATAAGTAATCTAAGGAAATTTTTTATAAATTTTATAAATTCACGAGAACCTTCCTTGACATGTTCAAGATATTTAGCGAGTGATATTTTATTTAGTTTGGTCCTTTACTTTTCATAAACATGAACCTAAAGTATATTGAATTCTAAATTAATTATTTAGCCTTTAACTGATAGACTGACTGCAAGGTTTCTTTAATTCATATTCTTTCCAACTCTGCTCAAACCTTTACGAGTGCAGTAGAGTGTCCTTTTAAAAATAAATTGAAAAAAGACGAGTATCTTGCTGTAATAATAGTGGAGGCTTTCGGAGCTTGTTAAGGAAGTTAAAAGGAAATCTTAAGAGAAATTTACATAACAAAATGATCCCAGCTCCCAGTAAAAGCATAATAATGAAATTAGTCGTGAGGGAAAGGGAGGTTAATAGAGTTGTAAGGAGATTGTTTCATTTAAATCAACTCTCACCATCTTTATCATAGTGGCTCCAAACTTCCATGAACTGGTTAGCCGTGAGCTTCTTCAACTCGTGGCTCTTTGGGTCTCGAAATTGCCGCATGAAGTTGGCGCACTTGTCAATGTTCGACTATAAATTCAATTCAAACTAATTAGCCATTAAAATTAATTTAATCTTTTTCACTTATTACTCTCATAATTGCTTTTTATCTTTCGTCATAAAGACACCTTAGGGAAACATTCAATTTCATATTAAATGAATTTGAATGAAGTTCATTATTAATCGTGATGAACAAAAGCTTTCCCAATTATGTATTTTGTAGCGCTCCATATAAATTTTCACAAAAATCTTTAAATATATATATTTAAAAAAATATTATCTAGCTATAAGTATTTTCATCATATTTTCAACAACACTATATTTTTATATAAACTAATGATAAGATAATAAAAATAATATGTGAGCAATGTAAAAAGTTAGTTTTTCTCTCAAATTTAGTATTATGCCTTTTTGAGAAAAAGTCTGAGCCAACAATGTTCATTTTTTACAATAATATTTCCATAAACTATTCCAGGTAATGTGCATAGTTACAGGTGAGACGAAGGTGATTTAGAAAAAATTTCAAGCACAGGTGTAACAAATGCAAACCTTGAGCTCTGAAGAGGACGGGCTGCTCGTCATCGTGGCTCCAGACATTTTCGTAAACGTGTGCGAGGCAAGGGCTTGGATGAAGTAGTGACCAAGAGCCGCGAGGCCCTCACCGTTTTGAGTGAGGGAGTGGAGAAGGCGCAGAAGGCCCAGCTCAAAGGTCTCACTCGGGTGTCCGTAATGAGGAACGGGAATGTCTCTGGTACATTGGCGAGGTTCCCTCAAGTGAATTATGGAGGATCCTCTCACTCCAAGCGGCGGACTCGAGGTCGGAACAACTCCCATGAGAAGAAACCATCTTTATATGCATAATAATATGCGAGATAACCATATATTTAATATACTCATATCTTCAATAATATTTTAAGTATATTTTATACAAAGAGGTAGGTTCATTTTGTTCATGTACTATTGTATTTAGGTATAGAGCAAATAATATGATCCTTATGTTTGCATATGTCAGGTATGTGTATATTTCATGAAAGGAAAAACTTTCTTTGTCAAAATGTTCCTTTGAATATTCAAAGGGTTCTTTCTTTCATCAGTCATCACTCATCATTCCGTGTTGCCACCATCCTGTGAGGTCGGTTGTTTTCTCCTCTTTCTTTCATCTCCTTCCTTCAGATTTAATTCCGACGATTTCCTAGATTTGTTTTAGAAATTGTCACCGACCCGTTTTACTGTACGTGAAGAAAGGGGAAGTGGATTGTTTGAATATTTCCATTCAAGCGTACGGAGAGGACATTTACAGTCGCATGAGCGGGGAGCGAAAGAGAAAATCAATAATTGCTCTATATGCCCCAAAACAACAATCAAGGTCTTTGAAAAGTCCCAACGATCTGACGATTCTTCAACCGAGAGAATTCCCAAACACCGACTCAACAATACTACTCGAAGATTAACTTTTAAAACCCATTACAATCTAAATGCTCTTACACGAGAACACTTTATGATAAATTGAAATGGGAAATTTAATAGCACTTTCTTGTTCCTTTTCAATTTTAATTTATTACATGAACATGCCATTATTAATTTTATTAAACATAAAGGATTTTGACAATGTTCGAAAATGTGCAAAAAATGTCATTATAAACCATTATTTTAGATCATTACTCTCATAAAAGTATACATACTATTATTTTCTATTTTATACTTTTTATTGAATTTTCGAATTCACAAATCTTATTGTAAATCAAATAAATATTCTTATATTGTAAAAATATGAACAGTTCTATTTCGTATTCTTAGATCGCTTTCTCAAAAAAGTCATCTTGCCTTTTCATTGAATTGAATTGAACTCAATGACAACGATTCCGTGATTCAATTCTACGACCGGATACGCTCATTTTATTTCATTCCGACACGTGCATCCGTTCATCCAGTCGAGCATTCCTTTCCCAGTATATTTTTCCTTATATTTATTTCCAAAGGGAATGAAGAGCGAAAGTACATACTTAGAGTAAGTACTTTGCATGCACTCAATTTATTGTGGGACTTAACACGTGGATGATTATTTACATTGGAAATCATTGAGTCGAGACGAGGAGTAAATAAATGAGCAGAATGTTTATAAATAAACAATAAAACCATGTGTAATCATTTAGTTGAAGTGCGAAATGTCAACTCAAAATGTCAGAGAAAAAAGAAAAAAAAGGACACGTCTTGACTTTGACACATGACCTAGTCTTGTTTTCAACTCGGAGTAATTGCAAATAAAGTCAAGGATCCTTGAAGAAAATGGAAAGTGAATAGAGGGATTCATTCCGCTATACATCTACGAGATCACACAATGCTTACTAAACTTTAAAATGGCATATCGAAACTATGATGCATACCTACATTTAAAATGCGTTAAATGGGTACTCTCAAGTTTAATACAAGTGGGTCTCTATTAAACTTTTCGCTAAATATAAGAAACATTGTAAAGCAACTAGCTTTGTTTATTGTTTGTTGTAATGCTACTGTTCTTCTGTTTGTTTTGACATTAAGAAAGTTTTTATATACCGTGTTATTCTGTTGTGTTACATCAAAGTTTGTCACTAGATAAATTGACTAAAAGAAGAAAAAGAGGATAATTGAGTCTTTAGTAAATATCAAGGCGGCACCAACTCAATTGAAACGTCTTGTTCAAAAAAAGATTTGTTATTGGAGGAGGACGGAGTGACAGGAAGAGCGAAGGAGAAATAAAATTCCCATTCACTGAGCTTTCTTGCACTCGCAAAAGAAGTGATCTGTGGAGCTATGAGAGTGTAAAATTGAGGCATTAAGAGAAGAAGCTTCTATGTGAGTGCGTGTAAAGTATAAGATAATGGCCCAGGAGGGTCCGTCACCCTGCAAAGCAGAACAGATGGGCTCTATTTTCTTTGGAGAGGGTCTGGGTGATCTCCCTGGTTGTTGGCTCCGGGAGGAGTAGATGTGAGGCTAATTGCATCCCTGATTCATAACTAACTCGGATCCTCAATGGCATACCTCATCTGTGCTTGGAATATTATTATCTGTATATCGGGAGGGAGGTCGGGAGATGACACGGGGGCTAATAGTACAGGATGATGAAGATGAGAACGAGATAGGGTATCTTGTAAGCCACACTTGGCATTGGCACTCGCCCCTACTTGAGAGGAGGACAGGAGATGAAGAGCTATTCTTGAATTCCTTCTCTCACTACGTGTCCCAACTGGCGAAAGAGGCGGTCATGGGATTCAAGTTTCTCTGCCTTACCTTCACCTTCGTCGGGGCTCTCTTGAGCCATGGGAGAGCCTCTGGAGAAATCATCAAAGTATCAACAATTTTTTTCTCTTTTTTATTTACTTTCTTCATTCGGATTCAGAGCTGGGAAAGTCTAAAGACTAATTTCTAATGAAAGTCTAATTTTCTCAGATGGAAGAATTTCCAAAAATAATTTTTTCTTCGTCTTCAGGAGAAAACAGCGTATTTAGAAATTTATTATTACACACGTGTTTAATGAATACATAAACATGTCACTCCAATCCATTTGACTAATTATGGCAATACGCTCTATTGGACTTGATCTAGGTAATACAATTACGATTCTGGTTAAAGGATTCTCTTTCCAGTGTTCAAAATTTATCTTTCATCCTATTGTTAATTCATTCATTTTCATTAATCTACATATCCATCCTTTTCAACTCTTGTATAAATGTTAATTCAAGACAAGATTTTGCATTATACAATAAGCCAAATGTCGATTCTAACTACAAAAATCTGCAGACTTTAAAAAAATGGTATTATCTATGGCACTTACAATTAGCTTAAGATTGGTCAATATAATAAATTAACAAGACTGTCAACTCTGTAAATGCTAATTTGTATTCCCATGTTATTTGTTCAAGACTTAATTATTTAATTCATTAACCTGGTATTTTTAATCTTGCTCAACTAATATTTAGGAATACAAACACGTGCGGTCGTAGTCTGGTAGTACGACGTACATATTTATAAGATAAGATCGAGCGAGCGTACGTAATAAAAAATGCAAGTAATGCACTGGCTACGAGCTCCCGATATAAGCAGTAATGCTAAGTAATGAAAGCCATTCTGAGTCGTAGCGTAGTGGAGTAAAAGGCCAAGATGGAAAGTAATGAATGTTTTTGCAGGAAGGTCAGCGGATGCTCGGAGCCCAAAGTGGCCTCGAAGCCTCAACTCCCGCTGAGTTCCAACAACTGGTCCGGATCTTTAGCGAAGACGGGGAAGAAGTCGCTCCGCCAACGTACAAGAGCGAGACGGGCGAGGGTAATTCGGTGAGCGAGACCTTCAACACCATCATGGATTCCGGGAGTGAGGAGATGAGCGAGGAACGAAGTGCTTTCCCCACCACGGCCCTCCGCCCAACCTACACGGCCCTGGATGCGTCGGAAATAATGGGTCAGGCGATGAAGCTCATTCGGCTCGATGACCATCTCTCTTTCCTCGCTGGCCAAGTGACCCATTAACCTCATATTCAGAGTCTCCCTGGGTTCCCTCTAACCCGTCTCATTCCCCAGATGCGCCTTTATGACTCCGAACGGATGGAGAACGCGAACGTGAGCGCGGAGCACGAGGCGAAATTCGATATCCTCATGGAGGAGATGAGGTCTCTCGGTGAGGCGGGCTTTGAATTACAATTGCAAATTCCTAATGAATCCTTTCCCATCCATCTTGCCCGCTAATCTCGCTGTGATCAGGAGCCGGGATGTCCCGATCCGCGGACCGGATAGGAGAAACCCAACGAAGACTCGAATCAGAATTAACCAAATTGAACTCCAGACTCGACTCTGCCATTGAAATATTCGTTCGAGCGGCTACATTGTCAGTTCATCAGTTCTCATCAACATCTTTCTCTCCCCCATTAGCCCCTTCTGCTTTCTCTTAATCTAAATACGCCCGCCAATTTCCGCTTCCTAACCTACCCCATAAACTTCTGGTTCCTCCTCGAGCCGAAAATTGACTTTCTACGCTAATTTCCTTCCAGTCTTCTTATTTCATCCCAAATTGCCTACTTGTTAATTTCCTTTCAAATGTCTTCTCTCGATGATTCCGCCCAATTTCTGGTCCTGAAGGTTGAGAAATTGCGGGATGGTAATAATTTGACATTTATGAAATAGGGTGGAGAGCAAGGAAGGAAACGCCAAGAGGGACACTCAGGTTCGCATCTAATTTATTACACACATCCACGTTATATTTTCCTTCAAAATACTCCTCCTCACGCCATATTGTTGAGGTCGAGGCCGTCGGTTCCCCAGCTCCTTGAATTAAGTAGATGTTATTTTATTCTTTGTTGGCCGTTTGGGAGCTGAGTGAACACATTCTCGTTCCTTTTTACTCCCGCTTCATTTTATATGGAAGGTGTTTCATATTTAACACTGCGTGAGGAATGTGAGATTTTCCAGGCTCTCTCCTCGGATCTTCAGGACTTGAAGAGGGAAGTGGGAGACGTGGGTCAAGTCTCCGTCCAAGCTCTGCTCGCCCTTCAAGTGAGATTCGTCCTCTTCTTTATGAATTCATTCCCTTTTACTTTTACCCATCTCAAATAGAAAACGGAGGAGAATATTCTTTACGCAATGCGGCAAGAAGGGCGAAAGGGAGAAGGAGGGCGGGCGGAGACCGGGGCTGAATGCTCAAAACAACGTATATAAAAGAGGAGGAACCCACGAGGAACCCCTTCGTCTCTCACCCTCAACTTATTGATTGTCTAGGAGGGGCCTTAAGGAACGACGTCTGCTCCGACGTAGAGCCACCTCGGCTCGTCCAACATAAGATCGGCCACAGCGGACACATCACCCCGGCAATCAACCTCAACACAATCCAGCTTCTCAACAAATCCCTCGATGTCATTTGTGACTTTGATCCTAATGGGGGTGGAGGGTACGGGCATTAATACCGTCTTAATCCATCAGCTTCTTACATCTTCACTAACAAGGCTTTCAAACCACCCTGCGATGCCTTCCATGAAAATAGCATTAGCATATTAGCTCATAATTTATCTTAATTTCGTTAATACAATGGGGATGATTTACTAAAAAAAATAAACGTTTGGGATTTTTAATTTTATATGTAAAACTTTTGATTACATCAATAAACTTCGGTTTTGTTATTAATTTTTTTTACATATTTTAGGCATTTTAAAATATTTAATTTGGCTTTTTCAAATTGGCAGTAAATTATTTAAAGGATCTTTTCAATTCTCGGCTTAATTGTAACGTTTTAAATGCATAGATGGCTTGTCTTTCAAAAGCGCGTTGCTTCCGCCCCTGGAGACTTTTTCCGAACGTGGGATGATTATGTAGCTGGATTCGGATCGCCTTCCTCTTCCTTCTGGATTGGTAAATAGCTATATTTTAGCATTTAATGTGATCACACATGTGGAAACTCCTTTTCCTCATTGACACGAAATCTCTCGATCAGCTAGTAACTCCCTTGAAACTGCAGGCTTGGAGGTCATGGCTGAGCTCACAAAGGATGGAAATTCAGAGCTCATGGTGGAGTTGGAGGATTTTGAAGGAAGAAAGGCTTACGGAAAATATTCCTATTTTCGCATTTCTAATTCGAGTGAAAACTACAAGTTGCACGGTACTTAAATGATGAGATAAAGTTAACCCACTTTCGCCTCCCCTTTCCCCTATAATTTCAACACGACGACAATGCATTGATTTCTCTTTCAAAACTTTTCTACATTTCTGCTCGAGAGAACATTTAATTTATCCAATTGACCTATTTGTACATTACACTCCGCCAAATAATTTACCCTATCAATGTCTTTTAATTCAATTAATTCAATTGCTCTATCAATTGGTCAAAATTCATTAGTTCTTTCATTTTATCAAATTCAATTCCCTTTCAATTGAGCAATTATTATTCCAAACAACTTTAATTAAGCAATAAAAATTTAGTGGTTTTATCTAAAAGAAAATATAAACATTAAAAATGGTTGCAATTACATTAATTCCAATTACTAATTTATTTTGCTGGGAATTTCAGTTGCGGATTTCAGTGGCACTTCAGGTAAGCTTTCGTTTATGCAAATATATCTCTTAATCCTAACAAGTGGTGTGAGAATAGTGGTTGAGAATTAATTACACTTTAACGAGGCAAAGGAATAAGAGAGTCGTAAAAACTCACCCTTCCCAATAATATTATTGCACCTTTGTCAAAGTAGTAAAAGCACGAAAAAGCTCCCATTCACCCTATTGAGAAATCTAACAAGCCATAAAAATCTGATAACCTGTCTCATATAGAGAACACAAGGAGAAATAAAACAAGTTCACAACAGTATAAGACTCTCCTTCAGATATACTCAATAGATAGGTAAAATAGAGATAATTGGATTTGGCAATAAAAAAAGAGGAGGAGAAAAAGAAAGTAGAAAGCCTCAGCGGAGCATCAATGTAAGGAAGGTTAAGTAAGGGAACTATGCAGGAATATTCTGGAGCTCAACTTTCCGCGTGTAAATAAATTCCCGAGGGACATTCCTTTGGCATAGGATCCCATTCGGGCGAGTAAATCATGAAAGAAGGAAGGTCACGGAGAAAGTCGTATCATCCATCCTGAAACCCCTCCAACACACACACTCACGTACACGTGGAAGTTAACATATTGAAGGAGAGCCAGCCGTCGTAGCCGATTAACTGCAATTACATTTAATGCTCAAGTTATCTCAAAAGAGCCATAAAATATTTGGGCACACGATAAGAGACTTTTCTCGCTCCCTGAGGTTTGCTCGGACCTCATGTGCAGTTGAGGAGTGAGAGAGACTATACACACGTAGAGTGTGTAATCACTTTATGATCCTCCTCCACTTGTGAACTCCTTTTAAATCCCCATCGCAAATTTTCACCTCTCAAAATGTCATTCATGTTTCTTGCTTTTTTGGCAAATAAATAGCCATCAAGTTTTTATGCCTTTTATTTTGCAATATCTTCAATAAACTCCTATTGTAAGTATTACATTACTCTTTTGCAATATACAAAATAGAATATTACAATGTATCCAGTTTGCCCAATTAGTCCTAAAGTCCTATGCATTATTATGTTTGTAGTCACATTTGGGTTACATAAAGTGAAATCCAACGTGACTTTTTAAATTGAAACATAATATTTGTCAAAATGCTTATATGGTTCATAATAGGCTTAAATACTTTTTATGTACGTAATAAGATAAGAGTAATAGGTCAATTCATCAGTTTTTGGAAGAGTAAATTCGGGTAAATATGTTTTCAGGTGACTCGCTTGCCTATCACAACGGGATGCCATTTTCAACAAAGGACAGAGACAACGACTTGGAGAAAACACTCAACTGTGCTCAGAAATACACTGGGGCCTGGTGGCAAGTTCTTTCCCATTTTTTTCCTAAATTACTTGGACAAAAAAGAGAGAAAGACTTTTTTCATTTCTTTCCTTTCTCTTACATCCGTTCTTATCTTTCACTTTGTCTCATTCTGTCGCATTTTTCTCATCTTGATCACATTTTCACACATTTATGGGGCAAGATAACAGAATCACACGATATAAAGATCATAACTCTTCTATCTCGGACTCGGAGAGACAAAAAAGTAATTTTTCTTCTGCGGAAAATGAGTCCTTGGTTTTTCACCGACCTTTATTGTATTCTATAACAGTTGACAAGAGTTGAAAAAAGTAATATTGCATCTTTGATATGAAATAAACGGCTAGCGATATTCGCTATCGTATTAGAAGGTCATACGAGTTTTACATCGAGATATTGGTATACCGGTATAGCGATTTATATGAAAACAAAAGTTCCCTCATGTGTGACAGTGTGTCTATTCTGTCACGGCTTGTTCGTAATATATATTCTTCTTGCCAAGTTCTAAGTCACTTAAATGTGAGTTTTAGCGAGATGTGCTCACAAGATAGATGATTCGATCAGTTTTCCATTCCAATTTTCAGGTACAAATCGTGCCATCAGAGCAACTTGAACGGCGATTACGGTGATGGACAAACCGGAAGGCGTGACACTTACGCCACAGGGTTAAATTGGTACTCCTGGAAGGGATATTACTACTCTCTCAAGGTTAACAACAAATTACTTTATTTATCGCGTTTTATTTTATTTCTAACATGAATATCACTGAACATGCCATCCATTTAATTATTAAAATATAGCGAATTTGGTATTTAATGAGGAACAAATCAATTCATTTACGTATGCTATTTATTCTTACTAGTAATTTGTAAAAATTTAATCCAATATTTAATTTAATAATTTATTCCATAGTCTACTACAATGAAGACGAGAAAGCGGGCAACCGTCTAATTGCAATTGCAAAAACATTTTTCTTCACGCCGGAATCACTAATCGCATACCTTTATGAATAAACAATATTTGTGTGAATTTTCATATTTTAATTAGTGATGTCTCTGTTGGCATTTGGGAGCACATTGTAATGAGTGGCATTGTGAACGGAGGAAAGTTCTCATTAATAATGAAAAGGAGAACTGCAACGTCAAAGAACCCACAGTAAATTGAAGAAAGTAAATAATATGGATTTCCTCCATAGCTTAATTTTCTCGAACCCTTTGCACGAATGGATCGCCAGACGAGTGACACGAACTCGATTGAACAAAAAACTTACGACAGTTGATTTGTTCTAGTCATAAAACAAATGTTTGTGTTGCAATTTCACTTCGGATCCATAATTAAACCCAGAAAGGAGAAAAGGATAAAGATAAAAAATTAATGCACTCCTCGTAGATTGGATTAAAGTAACTGTGTGCGTTATTAAGTAGAAACAGATGAAATAAATTTTCTCAGACTCAGCGATAACTCAAGCGACTCCGAGTTCCTCGAATGTAATCTGTAATATGCGAGTTATTTGCATTCATAAGGATTGAAAAGCTCCAAACGTCTTCGTGTATAATTCAGCTTAATGCAAATTCTATGAAAACCTCATTCAAAATCCCACTTTTCTTCACAAATGATCCCACTCGACTAAAAATTTTTTTCAAATGGGCTGGATTCGAAATTGAATAATTTATAGATCCAGTATGTTTCAATGAAGGAGAAATTCACATTTATGAATTTAATATCATCCAACCATGTAATCAAGAGCTTTTAATCATTTGCCCTAATTCACATTAACACGTGTGCCCCTTCTGCATGTCTTTGTCCAATATGCAAAAGCTTGAGTTACGTGTTTGGAAGGAGACGACAGAAAATGTTTGAATTTCAATGTCTAACTTTCTCAAGGAGTTCTCACATAAAAATCGGGTAACGCTGTGTAATAATGAGCCATGAAGTTGGTCCGAATGGCTCCCGTGTGAGGAATAAAAGAACAAAATTCCTCATTTTCCCCTTTTCTCTCACCCAAAGTGGTTAGCCAAGTAAAGAAGCTTTCCTTACTCCTAAAATTAAGATTTAAGGCCCTAGTTTTATTACGAAGAATGGTGGGAAAATGAGGATAATCTACAATTTATGCAAAAGTGTCATTTTCTCACAATCCCTCTCAACCCAAGTGAGATGGCCCAGGGAGATCCTTTATTTCCTCAAATCTTCGATTCGGGATATTCAACCCTGGTACCAGGCTATTTGAGATCTCTGCGGTGGGAATTGAGCCATCTACGTATAATGACCATTATGCAAATAATAAGTATGAAAGGTTAACAAGTAGCCCTATTCCTCTCATACACACAAACACAACATGATTCCTGATTACAAATACACACAGCCCATTAATAAAAGCTAATTACAAAGACGTTGTTCTTTGAACTTAATTATTCTACGATGCTATACAGACTATAAACTTTATGTATTGCATACATAAAAAGCACCAGTGTGGTTTTAATTTAACTACCAAGTTTATACCCAAGAATAGCATGTTGGTATAGTCTATTTAATTGTAAACATGCCATTGTTTCAACCAGTTTTTACGACTTACTGATAATGCAAATGAAAGGCCCGGCGTATAAAATTTTACGTGACAATTCTCATTTACTTCATAATGTAATTAACTTTCAGCCGAACAAACCGAGTCGTTTCATACGAGTCGAACACACGTGACAAAAATAATAAAAGGGGGAACGTGGCGAAATGAGCTTGTTTTAATAAAAATAAACAAGTATCGTTAAATATTCTTTATTATACCACAAAAACATGTACAATCGAAATGAAGATTTACAATTTATATAAGAAAAAGAGCAAGGGTCAATATCGTACTTAAAGTATGTTGGGGGCGGAGTGGAGACGACAATAGATTCTCCCCTAATTACCCGAATTCTCCCCATTGATTATCGGTAGTTGAAGTAAAGAGCCGAGGATCCGCCCAACCCTCACAGCACTTCCACTCAATCCAGTCGAGTGAGTAATGGTGGAGGCGCGGAGCTCGCCTTCAACACCCACCACATGATAACGGAGAGGAAACAAGGAAAAATGGAGTAATCTAGCCCATTAGTGTTGAGCGATTCGACTCCTGGTCACTCCCTCCTCTTCACCGCAGTACATCCTTGGGGTAATTTATATAAAGAGGTAATGGGAGTTCCCGAAGATGGACACCCCGGTTTCTCAGATACTCAAAACCCTCTCTCACGGAAATCTCAAATTAGTCAATGACCAAATGCCAAATGAAACGTTGGTCAAGACGAACGTTGAGTTTTTTCTCACAAGGTCACTAGATTCATTTCTCGAGATTGAATTTTAAGCAATTGGAAATTCGAATGTGAAGCCTATGCATAAGAAAAGATGATAATTTTTTATTATTATTTTAGTCAACAGGATCTCCAGGCTCAACTGGAGGTGGAAGTAACGAAGGAACCACGACGGCTGAAGGCAGCGGTCGCTCGTAGTTCACCAGGCGCCTCCCCACTAAATACCTTCAAAAAAGAGAGAGAAATTCTCATTCCCAGCATTCCTTAATATCTTTAATGAAAATGAACAAGGGCGGAATTCAAAAGTAGGCAAACTCACTTATCATTTTTGATGTGCTCGTATAGCTTCCGAAATTGTCGAATTTGGACATAGATCACTCCAATGACGAGAGCAGCGAGAAGAAACACAGGATAGATTCGTCGTTCAATCAAATTCCGTGTATCCATATTTGGTACTATAAATTAACGTAAAATATAAATTAATGTAAAATGACAAGTCATGAACTAATGACTCGAGCCATAAATAATTATTTAAGCTCAAGTAATCCCGTCGTGCCATTCAGACAGGGCCTTAATTTATGTACTTTCTTTGCTAATTCGCCTATAATTCCTTCGGCTAACGCTCAATTGAAGGCTCTTCCTTAAAAAGCAATAGTTATAGAGCAAGAAAGTAATGGAAGAGACGAGACAGAACATAATCTTTTATTTCCCTTAAATTCGGAGATTTAGCCAGTGGGTTTATCTTAACTACTTTAATGTTTAGCCACTTCTAACTTATTTTAAGGACCATATGGTTCACTTTAAAGCCAGCATTAGAATAAATATATTCAAAGCACATTTAAGTTTTCAAGCAATAAATTAAAATAATTATTTTCAAATATAAAATCGTTCAAAAGTTTTTAGTATTTGGAAGCAAACGTACAAAATGGAAAGCAAAGAGGAAAAACATCTAAAGGAACATAAAAATTGAAGGAAATGGTAAAAGAAGATCATTAAAGAACCTCGCCGTCAAAGACGTAAAAAGCCGATGTTAAGAGCGACAAGAGTAAAATTGAAGGTGATTGCGAACCGTTCAGAGCCTTTTTATATAGAGTTTAATAGCACTGAAGGGTTTCCTCTCCAAACCCGCACTTTTCTCAGAGGTTTCCCCACAAGCGTCAAAGAGAGACGATGAGTGTTCCTTACCAAAAAGGGGCGCAATGCTCTGGCTTATCACATAAGGGATGGCGAGGGCGAGGCCGAGCCATTGAATGCATGGGGCTGCCAGCTCTCGAATAATGTAGTTCAAGTTGATGTTCCGTAGTCCGTCGTTGTAGATCTGCCCAGAAAATATAAACTCAAAGTTATTGACTTTCTCTCAAGAACTCTTTCACCAACACAAACTTCTTATTAATTCCCTTTCCACTAGGCCAATAGTCTCTCTCTACAAATTTACGCGCTTCCAATGGTTAAATCTCTTCACGTACTTATTCGAAACGGTTAAAGTCTCGAGAGGATTCAAGTTCATAAGCAGAAGAAAACACTTAATCCCCTTCTTTCCATTATAAAAGCTCTGCTCCGCCGGCTACGTCTTATGTTCAAAATTGCATGTTTTTACTCTTTATACCAAATGTAGGATATATAAAGAATATATTTATTTATCAAGAATAATCAAAGAATCTTCACAGAAAATCTCAACTTGAGATTTAAAAAATACTATTTATTTACACACACGCATTTATTTGTCAAAAAATCCTCATTTTTAATCGGGAAATCTTTGAATATTGAGCACAATATTTATTTTAGCCATTGGGTTGAGTGCATAGGATGCACGAATGTTTTTTTAGGAATTCCAACGACCCATCATCCAATCAAGATGAAATTTTTTTTATAGATTATTTAAGAACATTCTCCAAGTCGTGAATTTTTTGTTAAAGAGAATTCCTAATGTCTCACACATCATCCTTCATCAACGACTCGACTCGTCAGGAACTTCCGTTCCGAAATGCTCTCTCGGGTCGAGGTAGAAAAGGGAAATGGGCTATATGGAAAATGTCCTCTAGATAAAATAACCCCATAAATGAAAATTTGAATAGCTCATTCAAAATTTAAATGTCTCCATGTACACCCCAACGTCCGCACAAACCTCTAGCCCCATTTAATAAGGAGATAGAGAGAACATTAGGCCTTATAGTAAATGTATCTTTAATCTAATCTTTATTATAGCTCGTCTATTCCCTTTTTGTCCCAGCCCTTATGATAACTTTCCCCAGCGAAAAAAATGAAAAATGTTGTAGTAAGCGAAAGTATTTGAGCTAAACTGTATCATCCTAAATCGAGCTGGTCTACCTTCAATGTCGATGCAGTGGATAGAGGGAAAAGAAGGAAATCCTTGTGAATGACCAAAGTTAAAGGTGAAAAGGGGATTGGTTGGACACATCTTTCCCCCACTACTGATCATAACAATTGGATGAAACTGAATAAATAGGAAATGGAGAGACGGAAGAAGCTTTCACTTGTTCTCTCAAAACTTTTCCTTTCTTGAGAAAATTGGAAAAAGTGGATCATCTCTTATTTGGAAGGTTCGACGGGAAGTGTGGATTGGCAGGGGAAGGAGAGAGAAATGAAATAAAAGTCCTTTCTATCTCTCCTCCATGAGAATCGGAAGAAGAAGAGCCGAAATTTTCCAATCGATCCGTGGCGATGATTCAAAAAGTGGAAATCCAGGGTGTAAAGAAAGTGAAAATAAATGGGTTCTACTTATTCTCTTTCAAGGTCTCGGTTGAATAGGAGAGAACGAGGGAATGATGGAAGCAGAATCGAATGCTAAGATATGCTTTTTTCATAAAAAGACCTTCAATCATCATTCCAACTTCCTATACAATGCCCTTTATACACACATACCCAATACACATACCATAGAGCAAATGTACAAATGTATCATTGCGAAGGTTCAGAATAATGAATGAAAATCATATTCCGTCTATTTATCTCATTTTATGTTGAACTTAAAATAATAGATCGAGGGGAAGTAATCGATGATGCGTGTTTTTGATGGAAGAAAACTTTACCCGTTCAAGGGCACGGCGGAGCCAGAAATTTGGCGGGCTCATCATCATCGTGGCACAAGCAATTTTGATGTATAAAGTCCCCATCACCCAGTTCTCGCTCATGACATAGATCCTCGACTGCGTGAGCGGGATCCTAAAGAGAGAAAAAAGGGTTATAAGTTTAGGTCAAATGTGTCTCTCTCCTTCTCCGACCTGAGCGGAGCAATGAGTGTGAGCTCGAAGAGAAGTCCGCACAAGTATGGGATGAGTCCCAAAAGAAGGAACAGCGCCACGGCCGTTTTCCCCACCTGAAAAACCATTTGAGAGGTTAACGAGGACTCAGGGACACATTAAGATCCATCTTTCTTCTACACCCTATACATTCTCTCCTGCCTTTACGTCGCTATTCTTGTTAAAATTTAAAGAAAAATTGGCGTGCCGTGCGAGAATTCACGCTAAACTCATAACAGGCTCTCATCACTCAACGACTGAATACACGCGCTGGAGATTAAACCCATTTTTCTTTTAAAACACTCCGCTTTCCATGATGCAAATTAAATTATTATGGTTTGAACGTTGAATTAAATTACAAATCTTGAGCCACTGAGCGGATTAAAACCATGAGAGCTTATTAAACGGGATTTTGGGAATTAAAGACATTGAGGAATTAAACTCACAGTCGCACTCCATTTTTTCGTCGTGGACCAAATGGTTCGCCATCCTCTTGGAAGCCAGGTGCCGATGAGGATGATAGCCCGAATCCCCAGCCATGTGACGTATAATCCGCTCGCTGTCGTATATAGCTCATGAACCGGCTCATCAGTATTTGTTAGCCAAAAACTCATGACGAGCCGCCCAAGGGACACTAACAAACCCACAACGACCAATGAGCCATCAAAATTTATCTCTCCTTCTCTTAATGTTTTCTCGTGTTAAAGTGGATTTAGGACTGAACCTGGAATATAGATGATCGCAATACTCACGATCGTCAACGAAGCACACATTGCCAGGATGAGAGCCAGGATCTGGAACAAAGCCAAAAAATTCTTCGTTAAACCATTTTCATTATCATGCAAAAGGATTTGCCCAAATTCCTCAACTGCTACGAAATAAAATAAGGAATCCTCCTTAAATTCATCTTAATATTTTACACACTTTTACGACCATTTAAGAAAACTTTACGAGAAGGCAAATTTCATCTCTTTCCATCTCACCCAAAGCATCCATAAATGTAAAATTCTCAAACTTCAAATTAAAAGCCCTCAAACGAATTGGCTATAATTTAAATTTCAAGTGAGATCATCATTAATTAAACTGCGTTGACTGTCGAGGAATTCCTCCTTAAACTAGCCATAACACAAGTCAATTATCATTATTTAAATGGCATTAAAATTAAGGACCTTTATAGGGAAGAATCTGGGTTTTTTGTACGGGTTGTTCCCAACAGGACCGTCGCGGAAAAGAAGAGCCTGGTGGGCGGCACCGAGTCCTCCTCCGATAACGAATCCTAAACCTCCAGCCGCTGCCGCTACGCCGTCTGCTGGTCCTCCAATCACTCTTCCCTGACCTGCTCCAACTTCGGCTGGGACTTCAGCCTGGTCGGGTTGCGGGGGTTCTTCGTCAACAATTCCTTCGTCCTCATCTTCTTCGCCTTCTTCGTCGCCCTCATAATCCTCATAGTCCTCATCAAAGTCTTGTCCTTGTAAATCTGGAATGCCTGGATCCAATTCGATCCTTTCTAACACAACCCGTGGTTGCATGTTGTTATTCAATAGTTGATCTTCTTCGTTCTAAGAATGAATATTTTTAATTAATGAACAGGAATATTTAACTTTTTGTTGCTATTTGTATGCAAATTACAAGCAAGAATATTAAATTGCTTTTCGCATTCTTACTTGTTCGTCAATGTTGACGTCTCCAATTAAATAGGATCGAAGATCAAGGATATAAGCCATTGCCAGACACCAAGCTCTTACGATTTTTTTAACCCAGTCTCTTGAGTGTCCTTGCTCCATGAGAGCAGGCATCATCACTTGTAATATAACGAGTTCCAATGACAATTCATGGGCTTGTTCCCTAAAGAATCGTTAAATCAGACTTCAAGGATCTTTCAATCTACCATTACTAGAGAATTCCGAATTGAATATCGATTTTGGCTTACGTCGTAAAAACGAAAGTGAAAGGAAGGAATTTTGGAAAAAATCTCTTAATGATCCGAATAGGAAGCCAAATCATGAGAAGGACCATTGTTCCAAATAATATCATCGATAGAAGGAAGCGCCGAACGTGCCGAATGATTGGCAAGTGAATCATCTAAAGAAAAGAATTTATAAGTCAGTTAAATTATTAACAAATTTTTAAATTAAGACTTTTAAAATGAAATAGAATAGATATAGTTGAAATTTAATTAAACCTCTTGAATAGGATTAAATTCTGGGTCGTTGAGATTTCTCAGAAACCAAAGAACGCCCGGGCGAAGGATCTCTCGTAGGAGGAGAACGAAAGATGCGAAATAGAAGACATAAATCATCCCGAATAGCCAATGCATAAACATTGTCGTTCCTGGAGCTTTAGAAAATGAAGCTTCTCTGTCCTGAATTTTAATAAAACACCTTCAATTAAAAAGACATTCTTTTAAATTTAAGAATAAAAATTAAATAATTAAAAAATGTTAAATGAACCTTTAATGTGGCATCAAAAAGAGAGAGTGAGCAAATATCGAGCCACCAACCACAGGTAAGGGGAAATATCCCAATTTCCACAACTGACAATAGGCAAACCTTTACAACGACATAGCATAGACCTAGAATCTTTTTCGATCTGCAAAAAAATCTGATTTAAGATTGAGTTTAAAAGCGAATTTAAATTAAGTTAACTATATTCGAGTAAAAAGCCTACTTGTTTAATTTGAAAAGTGATGCGATTCCGTGAAGTAAAACGAGTGAAATTCCAACGACCAGATATCCACACAGCGTAGTTAAAAACCCTTCAAAATGGGGTATTTTAACTGATTCTTGCATTTTAAGTCCAATTAATGTAAAGTGACCAATGTGATAAGGACAGAACTCTACAATAAATTAAATTAACATTATAATTAAATTCACTACTCTCAATTTTTTGAATATTAAAATTTGCTTTTAGCAATTATATTAAATAAGGACAAGAATTTAAATTTTACCAAAAACTAGAATGAAAAGAGTGTTGAGTGACACAACCCAGAAGACATGTTCTAGAAAGACCAGAGATCCGTCAAGTCCAAGTAATCTTTCCCATGTTAACTCTTCGTTTGCCCGATCCCAATCAATAGGATTCCAATTAATTTCATCATTATTATTGACTTGCCGTCCATTTTGCTATACAAAATACATCAATCATTGCTATTTAGATTTACTTTTATAAAATATTTGGGTTTATTTTTTTGGAAGAACTTACGTTTCCTTCAACACCTGCTTGGCCTCTATTTTCATCTTCAACTACTTCAGGTTCAGGGTCCAATACTTCACCCTAAAAATTACAAACATTCATTATTGAAGTTTAAAAAATTTGTACTTTAATATTGTAAATAATAAATGTCATTACATCTTGATGAGGGTCAAGCCAATCTGGTCCCCCGCCGTGCATAATGTGTTCTCGAAGCCATACGAGACTTATAAAAACACAGAGTGTGCATAGAACAACGACACACCCATAAAAGATGTCCGTTATTAAATGTTCCCTGTATAATTGACATTTCATTAATCGTGACATTCAATAGAAAAAATAAAATCCATGAGTAAAGTTTAATATTGTTATAAAATAAATAATTACGTAGATAAGAGATCAAGAGGAAGGGCGAGAATAGAATTGACTGAGCCGGTAAAAAGACTTCGATGGATTCGACAGGCTGACAATGGAACAATGCCGAGCCATGCCACAGCGACTAGTGTATAATGCAGCCAGTACCATACTGCTGTCCCGATGCTTTTTAAAAGGCCGCTGAGGACGTCTTTGATAGGTAGTCGCTTTGGCATATCCGGAGCATATACTATTTTACAATTTCAAATGATTGAGATCTAAAGTTTCGTAATTAAATTGTAAGAATAAATGATTTAATAATCTTTACGAACTAGGAGTGAAGGAAAATCTGTGATTGCAAAGTTCGCAATATTCCTTCCGACTGTATCGGAGCCACTGGACAAGGCAATCCTGGTGGATGTACTTGATGCTTCCGGTGCAAACACATGGGTAAAATAAAGGCCGTTCTGGTGATCCTTCTGAACGACAAACTCGACAAATGTCTAAATCATTAATAAATGGTAAACATGTTACTTTAAATGTTATTTTCAATTTGAATGAAATGTAGGTAAGAAAAATAAGCCCTACCTTGTGTTCCATCATCCATCTCATGTGATTAGATTGCCTGTCGTCAAAAACTTAATAATTTAGTTTTATAATGCTTGAATTTATAATATGAAATAATAATGAGTCATTGCGTATACCTTCGACGTATTGGAGCGATATTTTAGGCGAATTGTGATTAAAATAACAAACTTGGTTTGGTTCGATGAAATAAAATACACAAAGATCCTAAGAATTGTGTACCTAGATTATTTCTAAATATATTCTACTCTCTTCATTTTCACAAGACCATAATTAATGGTTAAAATGACCATTTTAATGGTCCATTGCACCCTAATTTCCCACAAATGATAAAATTGAAGAAATATGAAAAATCTTTTCTTTTATATTCAGACTTGTTATCTTCAAAGGTTCCGCTCTTCCTGGACATATTTCGTAGTTCACTCTTTCTCCCAATGAAAATAATATGTATTTCATTAGGGCCATTCATAGGTTTAGCATAAGGTTGATCAAATATTTCACAATGCCCTCAAGGGAATCTCAATAGTTCCAGCTTCGTTTCGATTTGTTTATTCATTCGGTGCATTTTAATCTACAAGTTCATCTCAAGAAAATCCAAATTAAGACATTTTATTACTTTTTGTAAAAACTAATATTACAAATAAGAGCGAAAAGAACTTTTAATTAGGTTGGTTAACATTTTAGAAGCTTGTCCACCGTGTGTTACCTATTAATAAATATAAAATGTGAAAAGTCATATCAAAATGCCCCATCTCATTCTCCTCAACTTGCACTCGAACTCGCATAAAAAATATACACATTCCACATTGTTCCCCTTCCTATACCAAACTCTGAGTTCATAGGGTGAGTGTGGAGAGTATCCTATCTTGCATATAGTGGTTTTTGCATACTATGTAGTAAAGCTCTTAAATTCGAGTATATAGGAAAGTGGAGTCTTTTGAATGTAAGAAAAGTCAAGGAACATTAAGGGCCGGAGTAAAGAGAGAGAAGTGAGGGATCCTTAATTGCACAAACTGGAAATGGTTTATACATGAGCAAAGGGGCTTAAAGGAATTCAAGGTCTCGTCTAGTTTTTTTTTGCAGGGCGAGGACCTGGGGCCTTTTGGCCAACGATCCATGAACAGCTCTTGATAACAAACCCTGTTTAGAGCCAAGCCCCACCAAAACATCGTGCAGATGAAAGAGTGCAAGTTGAGTGGTAGAATTTAGGATCCTTAATTTACTCATTCTTAGTTAGCATTTATTCATGGGTGTCTTTCGATGAAGTTTAGCTTATAGATTTAGTAAAGCCATAATTGGCTATTAAAAGAGTAAACAAATATCGTGTGTAATAATAAGCGGCGTTTATTGAGAAGACCTCACATTGTGCGTACAGAGTAGGACGACGAAATTTTTAAGCTTGTGTGTACATTTTTTTAGACCCGTCGATCCTTTGACTCCTCTTTAAACTCTCAACGAGTTAAAAAAAGTAGGACATAAGGAAATATCATTTAATTCTCTACAGCACTCACTCCCCCATTCTCACATAACTTCCTATATTATAGCTGAATCACTTCATCACTTTCTCTTTTAACTTCCCATGATTGCATTTGGCAAATTCGATCGGCTCCCTTCCATACACTTCATTTCCAACTTCAAATAACAAAAATCAATTATTTAGACTATTATTATACCTGCCAATTGCCAAATATCGCTATTTCTCTCAAAACCTCTCTTTTTCTCTTTGGTCTTGATAAATTCTTATAATATCTAAGCGGAAAGACCACCATTTACTATTTATCTCAAAGTGAATTAAACGCCAAGTCTTGTGTAGGTAAGTTTATTTAATTTTTTTATAATTAGGAATGTTTTATATATATATTATTTATTCTACATGATACATATTTTTTAGTATTAGAACAATATTATATTTTAAGAGTAAACTTGTATTCATTTTCAGCAAATCTAACAATTAATATAAACTTTTTTTAATGTTACCTATATTAACTTGTTATTGAATATTAACATTGATTGTTATTTAATAACTGACATCTCTTAAAACTTTTAAGGAAAATTGTCATAATGAAAAGAAACAGAATGCTGGGAATTCTAGTGATATTCCTCTTTGGTGCCCCTGGAGCTTTTGGTGCCTTGTTCATGGATCACTACGAACGTTGTGATCCTGGAACTCCTTTCCATCCATTTTACCAGAATCCTAATATTGACAATCGAGACAGTCGAGATTATCGTGATAATAGGGACGGCCGAGACCAATGGGATAGAGATCGTGATAGAGACGGCAACCGTGACTACAATAATCGCGAGGAAGATAGGCGTCTTTGCAACAAAGACAAGGGACTCATCTGTAATCCCTTTTCACGATACTGTGAGTGCATTGTGCCAGGATCAATTTGGTCAGAAGGAAGATGCAGGGCGAAGGTCAATTATCCATGCAATGGAACGCCCGCGACTGTGAGAATTCCTTGTGTTCAAAACGCCCATTGTGACAATACGGTTTCTTACTTTTGCAAATGCAAAGAGGTAAAAGATTTGATAGTTTACGAAGAAAATGTAGTGAATCACTTATTATTAGTCATAATTGCTATCACTTTCATTTTATTATCATGTAAAGTTTTAATTCATGTGCATATGAATTTAAAATCTTTTTCTTTTAGGGTTACGAATCAAATGAAGATGGAACATATTGCAGTGCTGGAATGACTCCACGAATTCAGTTCATGACATTCATTACTTTATTAATCTACTGGTCTGCTCAATTACTGTAACCCAATATTTAAAAAATATTGTAATTTTAATTATTTAATGCATAGTTTTAAAATGGTACAAAATAGCCAATTTGTACAGATAATGTTCATTTGTATTTAATAAGTAATTAACTACAATATACCTATTTTTGGATCGAGTTTTTAAAGTTCTAAACTAAAAGTAAGTACATACTAAAAATATTTTGAAAAGATGCATGTACATTTGTAATATATAACCAATGGATATTTTGAAATCATTGTGTATGCAAAAGTGTAATGCCAATAAACCAATCTTAAACACTAAACCAGTGTAGTTTAAAACGATAAATATAGTCAATAAGTTTTGTTTTGTAAAATGTAATTCTTAACTATTTTTTCTGAACATGTTATTTCTTATTAAATCATAAGAATTTTTTTCTTCAAATATTTTTATACCGGGATCCGTCTAAAGGATCGAAAAGAGATCGAAAAAAGCATGTCCCATTATTTAGGATTAGGTTTAGCATGGAAAGAATAGAAATTTCGGTCCTTTAGCATTCTCTCTTTTTCCATGGATCCTTTATACCACATTAAAAAGGCATTGATATTTAAGTTGGTACATAATATTTACAACTTGAACGTTAGAGCCTGATGACGAATTATTATTGTATTAGAATTATCTTGTCTAGAATTGTCTTGTTTTTACTAGATTGAGTCAAACTGTCAATTAATTTTATTGTTATGAAATTATATAATATTTATTTCATATATCAGAACAATATTTACCTTTACAAAATCATGTCATAATATAATTAGTTAATAAAAGTGTTCATTTTATTATAACTACCTCATTTAAAGTTTGAAAATTACTAGATTTTTCCACTTATAAGATTGTTAGCTTACTAACATGTCAGGAAATTGTAATAAAAAGAATTACAACTCATTACTAGTAAACGATACTTTAATATTAAATGTTCTGACTCATCGTGAGTACTTTTTCATTGTTTAAAGTCTAAAGCAATTCATAATTATTTCATAAAGCAATAAAACATTAAATAAGACATAACTACACAAATTATTAACTCAATGCTAATTGAACTCAAAATGGGAGGAATGATGAAAATGATTGAAGAGTAAACGTATCTCATTTATCCCCATCCATTAAAAAGTTGCATATTTTGCAAAATCATATAATATTTACATTTATTAAAGCAAATAACTACAAACAATTAAAATGCTAGATAAGAATGATTAACTAGGTAATATTGAATTTGTGTTTGGTGAGTTCAAGTTCATGGTTTATTTGCTTGCATGAAATCATATTTGGTTAAACTTTATTCTGAAATCCAAGTCAAATTAGTTTAACCATGAAGGAGTAAAGAGTCCTATCCTAGGACATTATTGCCTAATAATTCCAGACATTGATAACAAAATACATTTTTGATTCTCGAAGAAAAGATAGCAATAGTTATTGTAATTACAAATTAATAGTTCCATAAATAGTCTTTGTAAATTTGTTCAAACATTTGCTTATGAGTTTAAATATTTCCCGGATGTGTAGAGAATTGATCAAATCGAATTTTAATTATTTTGCATGTTGAAATATTGATCTTGAGCTCTGTCTAGAAAAATAAGTTATAATAAACTAAACCTATACCTTCCTCCGGACTGCCGGGTATACCACGACACGACATAAAGCGCCATGAATGAAATCCCCTTAAAACTTTTTTCAATTATGAACCTTTCTATTTTAATAAAGCCCTAAAGATGCACTGATGAATATGTATTAAGTTTTAGTATATCTTTGATATGAAGGTTTTAAAAAAAAATTGTGGGATTAAATATAATAAAGATAAGGTATGTTGTAATGTAATAACATTACTAAATAGTGTACATTATTTTTATTTATAGTTTATAAATTACATAGTATTGTCCATATTTATACCTAATTTAAAACACACTTTGGGATAATTAGTAAATTGTTTAATATTTTCATCTTGATTTATAAATAAGGAGCTCCTCATTGGAACAATTAAAAAATGCTACTTTAAATTGTCCGAACAATAAAAACTAAAGTTTAAAATATTAAATGAAGTTAAAACGAGAGAAGTTAAGAGCACCATAGGGAATCTAGTGAAGTAATTTAACGACTAAATTAATTCTCACTCGTAACAAGTTTAAAACTAATTTGCGAGCCCTAATAGCTTCAATATTAAATAACCCACTAAAATCATAAAAATGACAATTTCGTATCATTTTATGCATTTAGCCACTGTTACATTTTTAATGCCTATACAAATTATTAAGTTCTAAACTAGAGTATTTCGGGTAGAATAAAAATAAACTATTATAGTATACATGAACTATTTTGTGAAGAAAATTTGTATTTATCGAAATCAATATTATTCAACAGTGCCTATTCTCCGGTTAAAAGGATTTCTTTTTCACCATCTCACAGTCTCTTGATAATCCTCTTTGACGGAAATTCGCTTAATTGTTTCATAACCGCAGATTATTGCAAAACTAAAGACGGCTGATTGAGTCAACCTAGCAGAGAGACCTTTAGAAAACATTCGAAGTTTCTCTTCTTTCCAAAGGACCTTTAAGGTTTGAGGAAAAGAGTCTAGTCTTTGAACCTGAAGAAATATTGAAATAAAATAATTTAGAAATAAGTTTGATATTAAATCAAGAATTTTAGATTAATCTAGATTCTCACTTGGATCCTAGCTCTACAAACATCGAGAGGATTTGTGAGGATGGTTGTAGTGAAGCCTCCTAAAGTAGCAGAGACGCATTGGATCATCAAATGAGAGGCATTTTCAGGAAACAATCTTACGAGTCTCTCTGAACAAAATCATAAATAAAGTTTATTATTCAAAGTTTATTAATAAAAGATTAATATTTTATTTTATTTCAAATGGTATGGTATTTTGAAATTAGAAAACTCACGTTGGTATAGATGATAAAATCCCCACCATAAGGCAGAATTAGGAACGTATGTTCCAAGGGAAGCAAAGTAACCACGATAAAAGCCTTTCAATCCATCTTTGGTGTAAATGACTCTTATGATATCTTTTGTTATATCGATTTTCTTTCTTCCAACATACTTCACTTCCAGTGGTAAAAATGACCTTGATTAAAACAAATTAAGTTGGTTAATGAAATCTGAAGGAGAATATAAATAAAAAAGAATAGTTTTAAGGACAAGAGCATACTTGGATGATTTTTTTCCACTAGCTTGTCCAAGTACCATGAGATGTTGACTAAGTACATCAAATGGAACAATGAAGGTTTGTCCAACAACTGAGGCACAGCCACCAGCAACGACAGCACGAATCAAACTACAAAATTATATAACCAAAATTATAACGAGTTCTTGTTATAATATTATTCTTATTAGGATAATTTTAAGAATAAGTCTTCAAGTATTTATTAATTTAAAAAATGAGTTAATTCATTGTCACCTGTCATGGACATCATGAGCAGAAAGGAAATAGCGAACGTTTTCATAAGTCGAAACATAAAAAACTCCGGATACAATTTGGAAAGCGGATATCCAGAATCCTCGATATAGGCCCCTAAATCCCTCTACTTCTGTTATTTTTCTGCAAGCGTCGTAAATACTTGTATAGTCCGATGATTTCTGTTGTAACTAAAATGTAATGAAAATAATAATTAAATTTTGCTCTTGAGAATTCGATAAACAATATAAGAGTTTTAATTATGCAGATTTGAGATTATATTTTTTCATACCTGCATCATCGTCTTAATGACAGTGAAAGGGTAGAGAAGACATCGAATTGTAAAAGAGCTGAGCATACTCAAAGGATAAAACTTTCGCTTGTCCATCATTTCCCATTCTATGACTTGAATAGATGGATCGGTGGATTCGGTGGTATTGGATTTCTTTGATCTTTCCGTATTGAAGATTTGCGTTAGGAAACTGACGTAAGAGTTTGAAGGTGAATCATCGGAGATGAAATTATTTCCCATTTGATCAGTTTTCCCCTTTGAATGGTCCTTCTCTCTAACTTCCCGACAAAAGATTTCAAGACGTTCAATCAAATCTGAAAGATGAGAAAGAGACAATCAGATTTTTTAAAATTATAGCACTATTCTTATAATTGCGAAATTACAAAAAATTAATGTAAATGTAAATTGTAAATTCCATTTACCATTTAGCATTTTCGATTCCAAAATTTAGGGGGCCTGCCCTAACTGTTCATGATGCCATTCATAATGTTGACATTGCTAACAACTTGAAAAACTTGAAGATCATCAAATGATTAAATACCACGAATAATTTAATTACAAACTCCAAATGTCCTCAAATTACATGAACTGCTAAAGTTATAAAATGTTGCCATTTTTAAAGAATCCTCTACCCTTCATGTAAATAACAATGTAAGATTGAAATATAAATAATTATCTTTTTTTTACCAGGAAAAATAGTTAATAATAAAGTTATATAAATAAATAACGTGTTTAAATTCTTTTTGTCAAGTTTAATATTTGGAATTGGTGGCAAAATGTGCAGGAATCAGTCGATTTATGATCTTGAGACTTTCAAAAACTTGAAAATCCACACACGTGAAATCAAGTTTTTGTAACTTTCTCTTTTTTAAACCTTATTAAAGTTTAAGTTAATTGGGGAAGGGAATTTTAATTAATTGTACTACAAAATACTTGTATGGCACTCAACTTACTTTCTTTGAGCCGGGCAAAGATTTCAAGTGGCAATTTCATCAACCATTTAAAGACCAATCTACAAAAGCACTTCATTCATAATCAGAAGGTATGAATTTTTTTATTTTATCCAAATTGCATGAATTTTACAAAATTTTCATTTCTCAACTATGTACTTACAATTGCTTACATAAGTGCATTGTGCACTTGTATTTCAAAATGATGAATTTGAGCTATTCTTCATTATCTGGCTGGACATTTTTCCCTCTTGCTCCTTTAGACCCGGTCTTGATCTCTTGATTAATTAGTATTTATTTAGATAAGACTATCCTTAAAAGGGTTATTACAGTTATTAGTCATTTTCACTATTCATCCTTCAACATTTATTTTTAATGTGTCATAAATATATATTGGAGTTTTAAGCCATAAGGTTTTGAAATGTTTTGAATGGCCATTATTACTATTGCCTATGTTGAGATAAAACGGATAGACTGACAATAGGACATTTAGAAAAATAAGAGATAGATTGATTATTAAATAAACTCAATTACAATTACAATACTTTATTAACTAAGTCTAAGAGATGACTGACTTACTGTGGGTCTAGCCTGGAATTTCCACATCCTTTACTCACTTTTACGCTTATACACTATATAAGATAAACGCAATGTGGTGTATAACTTTATGTAATAAGTTTGTCTCTAATAAATGTTAGAAATAATAAAGTATAATTAAGATCTTTCCTCAGCTATTGAAGAAAGAAATGGCGAGTCTCGCTTCAGAAACCGAATTGGAAAATAACCAAACCGGATCCAAACTGACTGTTCATCAATTAATTGCACGAGCAAACGCCTTGGCTCAAGAAGCAAAGAAAGCTCCTAATTACAAACTCTTAGCACCTCCAGTTAGAAAAGGAATGACCGTATTAGACAAGAATGCATTCGACATGGACCTTCAGATCCCCGCCATCAGCATTCCTCATGATGTCAACTATTTAGTTTTTAAAACCACGATCCAAATCTTAAAGCCATTTTATTTAAAAATTAAAAAAATTAAAGCTCTCCAACACGTCGAGTCGACAGATGAAGCATTCAAAAATCGTCTGGAGAAAATTTTCTTGAACCCTGAGCTCATTCATGAAAACTTCCCAAGAATCGCCAAAGAATTAGAACTTGACGATGAAATTATCAATTCCTTCCATTTTACACCCATGAGAGTAACTTATGAGAATTGGTCACTTGATCAACTCATGGAGTCAATTTTACCTGACGAGACTGAGAAATTAAGTTCTTTCTCTCAAATGGGCCATTTGATTCACGTGAACCTCCGAGATCATCTTTTCCCTTATAAGCAAGTCATTGGGGAAATTCTTCTTGATAAGAGCAGCCACGGGAAAACCGTCGTGAACAAAGTCAATTCCATCGAGAATGAGTATCGAAATTTTAGCATGGAATTTCTGGCTGGAGAGCCCAACACGATTATTTCATTAAAGGAAAACGGTTCTTCCTTTGAATTTGACTTTGCTCATGTTTATTGGAATCCGCGACTCTCGACGGAACATGAACGAATCAAATTGAAATTGAAAAAAGGTGATGTGCTGTATGATGTGTTTGCTGGCGTTGGTCCATTTGCCATTCCTGCGGCTAAGAAAAATGTCAAAGTACTCGCTAATGACTTGAACCCACACTCCGTTAAGTGGCTAAATCATAATGCGACATTAAACAAAGTGGAAAAGCTCATTCGAGTTTTTAACAAAGATGGAAGAGATTTCATTCAGCAAGACATTGCTGAGGATCTTAATATCAGATTAGGATCAAAGGACGTTGAATTGAAAGAAACAATTTTCCACGTTACGATGAACCTTCCAGCAATGGCTGTCCAGTTTTTAGATGCTTTTGGAGGAATTTTAAAAGAAACTGATATTCCAAGAGATTTTCAACTCCACGTCCACGTCTATTGTTTTATTAAAGGAACCGAAGGAAAAATGTACAAGAAACAAGCCATCGAGTTGGTTGAGGAGAATTTGGGCATAAAGATAAGTAATGAAGGTGGATTTCTTCTTGAATCCAAATTTGTCCGAGATGTTTCGAATTTGAAGGAAATGTGGAGAATTTCATTCAATTGCCCTCATTATCTATTGACGACTCCGCAGTCGGATTCAATCAAATCAAAGAAAATGAAAATGAGCGAGTGAATAGAATAATTTTTATAAATTCACTTTCTAAAATCTCCAAATTCGAGTTCATTCAAGTTTAAATTATATAAAGTTAGTGTTATAAATTTGATTTACAATTTTATACTCCAATATTATCTTGTAACTTGTATTTTAAATTATCTTATAAGTTATTTTTTAATATAATAATAGACTTTGTCATTAATGGTTTTTATAGATTAATAGACACATAATTACCAGACTTACTGTTTATACATAAAGGGACTACATTTTTGAACAATTTCCCATGTAAAAAAATAATTAAGTTAATTACAGAGTAAATGTTTAATTGTGTTGTTTAAATGACTAGACTTATCAAGACATTTTGTTCTATCACGAATGACAAATGTAATTATTTAATTATAATTTAAGCATTTGATTCAAAGAGAAGGAGATTTCTGAAGTTGATAGAAGCTATGTATTATATTTGGTAATTTGTCTCATAGTAAAAGGGCGAATTATTTATAATGATAGGTTTCAATTTCTTAATTTTTATGACACACATTCATGAAATAAAATCTTAAGTACCTTGTAATTAATTTTGATTCATTAATAGATCAAAAAAATCTTTGATGGAATACGTAGTTTTTGACATAGAAGACTGAATAAACCAATTAATTATAATTGCATTCACAGGCTTCCATTAGTCCCATGCATGATTATTCCCAGCGCTTTCCTTGGCCGTCTCCTACATAATTCATAAATATTGCATTGTATTCCACGATGTTTTTAATTATTATTTGGAATCAATTTTTTCAAGTTTTTGCGAGAGAATTTCATTTACGATCATTGTCTGTCAGTAACTTTCATAAATATTAAAAAGGAATCAAATGCACAATAATGTTTTATTTATCTGTACTACTCATATTATTTCTCCTCACTCTCCTATGCTAAAATGCTCTTCTATTCATGTGTTTCTAACCATATTGCCAATTTTATTTTTCAATTGCTAGCCTTGTATTTCTCAATGTTGGGATAACTCTTTGTGATTTTCCTTACTTTTTGCCGTTTCAACATAATTATTAGTCGAACCCTCGAAAGAAAGTTAATAGAGAATAGTTGGAAACTGAACGTATGTTTTTCATTGCAGCGGTTCATGTCGAGTGAGGAGAGGATCAGGCGAACAGCAGGGCTCGTGATCATAGGAGACGAGATTCTCAAGGGTCAAGTCGAAGATCGTAATTCTCATTATCTCTGCAAAGAACTTTACTCTCTCGGAGTGAAAGTAGGGTCAATCTCCGTAGTGGGAGACGGAGTGGAAGAGATCGCCACTCAAGTGCGAGACTTTTCTGCCAAATTTGACATTGTCCTGACCACAGGAGGCATCGGCCCGACTCACGATGACATGACATATGTAGGCGTGGCCAGGGCCTTTGGAGATCACGTTGTCACGAATCAAGAGATGGCCAAGATGATCGAGAAGTGGTTAGGGCATAAGGGGTACTCCAGGGACGTTATCATGAAAATGGCACAAATGCCTGAATCTGCCAATTTGCTCTTTGACCCAGCCCAGACAACTCCTCTCTCCTCATTTCCCATCGTCGTGGTGAGGAACGTGTACGTTTTCCCTGGCGTCCCTTTATTTCTCAAGAAAATGTTTCCAAGGCTCATGAAAGTCATTGGACAAGACGAGTCTTTTCACTCGAGAGTCATTTACGTGTCCAGAGACGAACTCTCCATTACACCCATGTTGAACGTGGTAGTGGAGAAGTTCAAACACTCAGTGGTTTTCGGGAGTTATCCTGTTATTGGCAATTTGTACTATTCTACTAGACTCACAATGGAGGCTGGGAAGAAAGAAGAAGTTGATGCTGCTAATGAACTCCTAACGGCTTCTTTGCCAAATGGCTCAGTCGTCATTGGATATGACCAAGAGCCGCTGGATTCTGTGGCGGAGAAAGTCTATGCTATCGCCAGGGATGAAAATCACCGGTTACATCTACCTGTCAAAACGGCTCTCGAGGTTTTTTTGTATTCTCCTTTTACTAATTCTTAGCTTGATGAGAATTGAGCTTGTCTTTCCATTTATTCATAACCCTGTTTGTTTCATTTCAAGAAATTAGAAGAGGCCTTGAATAAGTATGGATTGCAAGGGATATGCATTTGTTTCAACGGAGGAAAGGATTGCACGGCTCTTCTTCATCTTACATATGCTGCGGTGAAAGAAAAATTCCCCGAGTTGAAAGAAAAACTTCAATCGCTATGTATTGCAACTCCAGAACCATTTCAAGAGATGGAGGATTTCATTACCTCTTCTGTCGAAAGGTATTTTATTTCATGAGAAATGAGATATGTCATGTATTGATTAATAAATTCAGTAATTTTGCTATTAGTAGATACATTAATAACATTAATAAAATTAATAATAGTAAGTTATATGCTATAATGTAATGTGGTTTAGATACAAATTGAAAATTTTGCGATACGAGGGAACAATAGAGCTTGGACTTAAAGCTTGCCTCGAAGAACATTCTGAAATTAAAGGAGTGCTTATGGGGACCAGACGTTCTGACCCAGGTGGAAAGAACTTGGCATATTTTCAGGTATTACATCATAGTTTTTAATATGAATTGTTTCTAACATTAATATTAACTATAAGTTGATTGATAGATTTGAAATAATTTGATTTTGAATATGTCAAACTACTATTATTTGTTTGCCTTTTAATAATTTAATAATTTTAATAAAATTTATTCGGTTAAACTAACCGATAAACTTAATTTAGATCACCGATCCTCACTGGCCACAAGTCATGAGAGTTTCACCGCTTCTCGACTGGAGTTTTGGAGACGTATGGGAATTTCTACGAAGTCTGTCACTTCCTTATTGCTCCTTGTATGATTGTGGGTAAGATACGATTAAAAGTTAAAATCCCAAATTAATTAAATGTGATTCTATGCTATTTCAATGCCATTTATATGACTATTTGCATCAACTGATAATATAAATACATTGAAAAGACTATATGGTCAAAATTGTATTGCTCGCTCAAGTATTGATCTCATCACCAAATGGTGCAGTTAAAAACAAAAGCCTTCTAGCAATATATTATAATTCATTATTACCTAACTATATTATTAAATTAAACTTCATAAGGAATCTGATTAAAACTGACATTGAATGATAAACGGGGTAATTTATGCACTTTTGGAATGCACACAAACCGATGATTATTTTAAATGGTTTTTTGACTTTGCTTTTATACAGATAGTTACTGCAACAAATTGAACTTTAAATATTTTTGATCTGTGCAAAAATAGGAAATAGTATAATGCTCCGTGAGCTCTCGTAGACTTGAAAGGAAAGGATAAGCGGTTTGACCTTTAGCATGACATAATGAGAGAGTTTGAAGGGAATTAATGTATAATGGAAGAGGTGAGTTTTGGCTTCGACCCTTAGGTCCAATCTTGTGTATATCAATTCGGCCACCGAGTGATATTTCTCTGAATTTTCTCGTGTTAGGAGATGAATTAGAGTGAGAGGAAATTAATAATAAGAGATTGATCGGGTATAGCCGATTACATTGTTAGTATGGAAGTATATTTGGAGTCCATGAACACCTCCGGGGCGGGAATCGGAAGAGAAACGAAGGCCGCGTGTGTAGTTCGAACACTTTGATTTGTGGGAGAATAAAAACTTCATGTTCATTTCCATGAGTGGATGGAATAAGAATGAGATAGTTTGGTCAGCCAATTCAACTCCTAATATAATTACTAAACTTATTTATCCCATATTCCCTTTTCATCTGAATTTTCTAATTTCACTCTAAACTTTTTCCCCAAAAAATATCTGCATTAATTATGGTAATTCGAAACCTTTAAGTAATTATTTTGAATTGAATCATTTCATAATTCATTAAATAACTTTAAAACTCGAAGGCTAAATTGCAAAGAAATCTAAGAATAAATAATTGTAATTGAAAGTAAAAAATTTTCAATTAAGCCTGTTTCATGACAATATAAGTGAACAAAGTTAACGACTTGTGTTAATGGAGTTAAAAGGAAGGTCGAAAGGTGGAGAAGATGATTATGGGGGAAACTATTAAAACTCGTTTATTTTCCTCCCATTTGTCGCAGAAAGGTGTGGCAGTCGACACGTATTTCTACGCCATAATGTTTTCATATCCATAATACTCAATCATCGAATCATATAGTAAATAAGCATGGATTTCAATATAAACTATTACTTTTTCCAAAAAATAAACTCATAATTAATTATCTGAATGTAGTGATTTTGAAATTCAGGTTGCATGCTACTCGCGAGCTGCAAGCTGCAACCAATAAATATGTACAAGGCTATTAAATACAACTTCTCTATTTACAATTTTTGCTTATTCATATATGCATTTTCCATTCTATATCAATTACCAAATGCACTTGCTAACCGTAAAACTTGCCGCTTAGAAGAGTTAAATTTTCTTAAGTTGATACGATATATTTTGCATTCGTAATTGGTATCATTACCATTTAGTGGAAAGTTTGAAGGTAACTTTGCACAAATGCATTTTACATTTTATGCTTGAACTAAAAGGCAGATAAGTATAGGCCTTGCAAAATTCGAAAAATATATTTATTATTTAGCAAAATAAAGTTAGCTTAGCATAACTAAAAGTAGTATAAAGTCATATAATGACCGGCAAGGCCCACGTACGATTTTTCCAAAATTGTATGTATTACAAGGTCGTCAGCTTTACACTGCGTGCAATCATAACTCTTCCGCTCTTGAATTTTATGTTTGGAAGACGGAATGCAATCATTAAATGGAGAGGGTGTTAAGTTGAAGTTCACTCGTTTCCTTTTTCATTCTTTCTTTATACAGTAGATATACCTAAGAGGCATTATTTTTATGAGAACACCGGTAACTATACTGGCTATATTTTGAACCGTAGAAAAATGAAATAATGTGGGCGGAAAATTTTTATTATTCTAAAGGACTACAAAATAAATGCTGATATACTGTGATGAAATACAAAAAATATAGCTATTTTCAAAGTCAATTTTTTAAAGAAAAATATTTAATTATTACATTAGTCTTTGATTCATTTTTTTAACTCAAGGAATAAATCGTTAAACCCAGTTGTGGATTTATGATTGCGGAGCGTTAAAAGGAAACACGAGATGGAAATCATTAAGAACACCAATGAAGGCTAATAAGGAAATTTGGGGAAAGTCGATAAGGAAAACCGAATTGGCGTGGGGAGAAAAAACAGAAGGTTAATTGTAATTCAAATTAATGAAAATTATGTGCAATTAGTTGGAATACTTCTCAAACTTATTAATCGTGTTGCGTATTTGAGCCGAATTTTGGTGTTTTTTGTTGAATTCCTGAATTTTTCCTTAAATTAATTTTTTCTAAAGTAGCAAGTACTTTGTCATAAAAAAGAATTTAAAAATATCATGAAGCGTAAAATTCCTTGAGGGTGTTGTATAAAAATTCTCGGATCTCCTTTAGTGAGAATTTCGCAAATTCCTTCTTATCCCACGTGCACTCTGTTTAATAAAATTGTTTGCATGTGTTCATAGTGTAAATACTTATACATCTATAAAGTATATGGAAAGAAATTAAAAACTAAAAAAGAGGATATTGGATTTTTCAATTTTCCGGAGAATAGTGCTGGAGTATGGGAAAAAATTAGGTGGAAACCCAGCACTGTTCATAATGATGATATTTAATCGAGATAGTCAAGACCAAGACAAGAATTATATATTATTATACACAATAATTTCAATTTTTTCTTATCGCTGTTGTCACCATTAAATATTGAATGATGACCGAAATTCTTGCTCTTATAATTTTCCAATATTCTCTTTAGAAAAAAACTAATGAAAATCTAACAATTTGAGAATGTTTATAAAATGCATCCAATGCACCACATAATACAAATGCCAATAGTTTTATGTGTTAGCAAGTAGAAGTAAAATTAGGTTATTTAACATAAAAAATACATGATTGTGAGAATGGGAAAAGATTGACAATCGACTTGCAGACGAGCTCAATTTAAAAATTTAAAGAGTAAAGTTGAATTATAAAAAGGATAGATCATCTATGAATATTGGTTCGTCCTTAAAAGTTAAACGAGAGATTTTATTCCTACTCGATCAAAATGTGACAAAATAATAGAATAAATGGTGATTTATCATCCCTTTACGATTATCTTTCATATGATTTCATTGTATAGAATGAAAAATTGGAAAGGTGTATCATCGTAAATACAATCTTTTATATGGTTACGTATACCAATGTTTATTTAACAATTCGTCCTATCTTAAATAAATAGTTTATAATTTAATTTCACTTCTCTTCCTTACTATTTACTACAAAGGAAAGTGGGTTAGTTATTTATTGGTATTTTGGCAGTATATTTTTGAAATACCTATATTATTTATAATATAATAATGAATTTAAGTGCTTCATTGCCACTTATCGATTTCCTTAAGATTTCCAATTTGCAACTTACATTCATGTAAAGTAACGCATTAAAGGACATTTAAATATTTTGTTTGCTCGGGCAATTATACACCGCATTAATGCTCAAATTAGTGTTTTAATATTCAATTATTTAACTTAAATAAATTAAGAAAGTGAGGACTAATGAGAGAAAATGACCTCTTTTTATATAATGTAAATATATTTATTTGCATCTTTTAAAGTAGGATTCGAATAATTCTGAAAAAAGGTTGTGTAAATGTCATGTTCTTTGAGTGGATATTGTCGGTTTGTGTATCGTTCCGTTGAGTTCGTTGGTGGAAGAATGAGGGTCAAATTGGGTGAAGCCTGGTAAAGCCTTTGAGGCCTTCATCGATATATATATATATATATATTTGAGGAAATGATAAAGGCATGGACGGGAGTTCTGTGCCTTTCAGTTCTCAAACCCAAGTCAACCGAACAACTCCTCTTGACATTTACAACCGTTGGTACGAAGGAGGGTGAAAAGAATGATTTTCACAAGTTGAGAAAGTTACGTATTCCTCAATTTCACTCAAATATGGAGACGTCGTAAATTGGTCCAATAATGAAAAATAGTTGAGTTTTCCAAATAATTATTTTAAGTTACTAAAAGTGAAGTAATTTGTGTGAATACTAATTCATTGACATAAGAGGATATTTTTTCATCAAGTAGATAAATTTATTTGTATTAAAATTACATTCTTGTATTTATTTCATTAGAGATTCTTTTCATCCGAGAGTCTATTTAATTAAAATTTTATTTAATTCCGTGTTATCTTGATTGGGAAATTGAAACCCTTATTAAGTCATATTTGGATTCGAATGATAATTATTTAAGCAATTTTAAAAACATAAAATCTTGCGTCTTTTTCCATTTCTTGATTTCTTTACATGAAAAATGGTGTTCTGCTGATTGAGTTTTTATAACGGGCTTCTGTATTCCATACGTCTATACTTTCAAACATGAAAACTCGAAACATAACAAGTCTGAAAAATTAAAAAGTTAAATAACCTTTCTCTTAGTTTTGAACTTAGAGGTCGTTAGTGCAAAATCGAGTTCGTATATTTTCAACCTTTGCGACCTTCCCCTGGAAAATATTTTCAAGTGTTCAATCATACGTACGTTATGAGTTTCTCTATTTTCTTTATAAACAACATGAATTTTTGGTTCTTCAATTAGGTAGTTTAAAATATGACAAAGTGTTAGATATACATCTATAGTGTTTCTTGAAATTTTGAACGCCATTGTGCATCAATCATGTCGGCATACTCATATGAAAGTTTGGTGTTGTTTTTCCATTTTCCCTTTTCAAGCAATGCTGATGTAACTCACGTTAAACCATAATTTCCTATCTTAATTTATCCAGCGTTATTGGATAATTAACAATGTTAAATGCTAATTATTTGTCAACTTATCTCGTTTAGTCTCAGAAACGAAACTTTTGAATGAGAAGAGTTTTTTGGTATATCTAATTCCACTGCTTGACATTGACATTTAAGATACAATGTAAGAGAAATCTATATAAGGTTTAGTATATAAGGTTTATGACGATTGAAAGGAATTAAGGAGCAAAGGACAATTTAAACTTTTCTCCTTCGCAATGAGAGAAAATCGAAAGAAATGAGATTTATGAAATTTGGTCTCCGCCTCCAATAGGGGAAAATGTTGAGAAGCAATTTGGAGTCATGAAGGACCGTTAAGAGACGTTTTGAAGTGAGATGGGAGGAGGGAGAAAAGTTTGCGTGTGGTTTTTAGAGAATTGTGAAGTTCAGCTCTGTTCGGCTCTCGCTGCGATTTCCCTCCTCGGTGTCGTCGTCGTTTGTCCCGTTCTCCTCGACCCGGCCATTGAAACTCTCCTGAGCCCCTTCGAGGAGGGCATTTGCCAAACCGTGTACAATGTGAATGTGACAGGACTCTCGAACTGCTCTTGGACTTCATGTAGAGAAGGCTGCACGGCCGATTTGTTTGAGTGCAGACACATTGTAGTTTTATACCGACTCGGTGATCCAACCCTGGAAGGGAACGAGACCCTTCTTGAGCAAAGATCCAAAGAGAACTCGAGTTCATACACGGGCGAATTGAAATCCATTCTTCCCTCCTCGCATCCTCACTACATGGACTATCGGAACATTTCCCTCTCCTCGGACCTCAACGTGGGGCTCGAGGAGATCTTCCAAAGGATTAAGAAGGCCTCGGCCGAGACGCTCGACGGGATTGGGATTGGGACGCTTTTGCCGAATCTCCAAGGATGTATTTACCCATCTGAGACCATCTGCGATGACTTTTATATCCAACATGGTCGGGAGGGGAAGAGTATTTTCCCTTGTTTCGTCTCTGTGAGCAACCGGACGCTGGTCGTGACGCGGATTGACAAGGCCGGGGCTGTGAAGAACATCTTGTGGTGCATATTGCCTCTCATTGTGGCCTCGGCCGTGTTCACATACCTCTTTTACCGTGTTGGGCTCATTGGGCGGCGGAAGAAGCGACTTTCGAATGGAGATGAAGAGACTGGAGGCGATCCGAAGAAAACGGCTCAAGCCCTCAAAGAAGCTTTGAACAACGGCGGAGCTCCGCCTGGAGCCAACGTAAAGAAGAAGCTTAGGAAGAAATTCCTCCCGCAGAAGGAAGCCAAGAAGCGACGACGAGGAAAGATCTTCAATAAGAAAAACTTGCTTTCTGTGAAGAATCAGTTGAGTTTGACGGGGACGAGCGGAAGCTTTGGATCTCCCACTTCTCAGAGGAGAACTCCGATTTCTTCCATTGACGATGGATACTCGATAGCTCCACAAACTTCTGGCCCGCTTTGAAATTTGGTTCCATTTTAAATGGTAATCATCCGATCTACTCTTTCATTATCACACGGCAATGATTAGCAAATTAAAATTAGTTTCCAAAATTCTTCATTATAACTGTAGGTTCCTAAATACCGTAAAGTATGGATTTTTACCCCGGACTCGAAATATACCCGGGGGTCCGACTTGAGATTTTTAAAGATGCCCGAGTATTAAATTATACCCGGGGTTTATAATACAATTGAGCTAGTATTTGAAAGTCAAAACGATAAATTACATTAAAAACTATAAGTTTTCCGCTGTTAATTAACATTTATAAATTTAATTATGCCACGAAGACATTTTACCATCGAGTTTAAGTTAAAAGTATGAATTGTAATATTCCTCTAATAAATATATTTAATTTTTGTGAACATTGGCTAGTTTTTTTTAAAAGATACCCGGGAATGGAAATATACCTGGTATTGATTTATACCCGGGGTAGAAGCATAGATTTTAAAAGATGCCCAGGGGTAAAAATCCATACTTTACGGTACGAATATTTATTTTTTTGAATAAGATCACAAGGTGAAGTTAGTTTAATTGCACTTTCACATACATAATATACTGTATAATTAAACTGACGTTTCACGTTTCATTTCTTTAACATGAGTAAAAAGAGAAAGCACATAATATTGGGAATGTTTTAATTCCGTAAATACATAAGGAATTAAAGTTGAACTTTGGAAATCTTTATTGCCAATCAAATTAGAAGTAATTAGAAGTTCAAATGAAATTCATTAACAGGGGTAATGACTTGGACGTATATTATTCTCGCAATAAATCCCAAAAGGAAAGTTCTAAAGGATGTCCAAAGGGAAGTGTATGTACATAATAAGGGAAGTGAAGTAGGCCTACCTATAATAAATATAAGAATCATTTGATAAAAATGCTTTCATTTATTTATTTCCCTTTATATTTAAAAAAATATTTAGAATATATTCCTTTAGATTGATTTATCATATTTTGACCTTTGTTTGGTTGGTTTAAACATTATTGTATATGAATAATGATTTAAATACATTAGTATTTTTATGCTTTCTTTTTTAGTAGAAAAAAGGAGAAAAATATTTATAAGGATCTTTTTCAAATTGTTTGTTCGTTGAGAGATTGATATCTGAAGGTTTTAGGGAGATTAGATGAAATCTATTGAGTAAAGGAAGCCAGGGATGACTTGAAAGTGGGATTTCATTTCAACATTATTAAATAAGAATTGATTTCCCATGCGGATTCTTTCGATTCTTTCTGATCTACAAGGTCGATATTTTATGATGACATGTTACGTTTCTTCATCTCCGATATTCCTTAAAAGCTTATTTCAAATAGGCCTCGAAACGTGTCCAGGTAAAGATGAGTTTCTTTTCTTATAAATTGAAACTATCAATAAGATGATCGTATAAAATTGGAGTTTTCAATTAGTTTTTCTCCATTTTGAGCCAAATGCTTATATACATGGATTGGATTTTGATATAACTACATATTTAATTTATTGTACTTTTACATTCGAATTAATATTACGAAAGTTTAAATAAAACTGAAAACGGTAATTTTGATTTTTGATGTATTTTCATCATCTAGCTGTAACAGTTAATTCATTATTCATTTAAAACTTGAATTATATAGGCCTTTTTTAAAGGCTGTACATTGGCTGTTAGTATCGTTAATTGGATAAATAGTAGTGAGTTAGTCATAAATATAATGGCTTTATATTTTTATTATATGGCATTATGAACGTATATCTTCGCATTCGCACGATTGTTTGTTTGCTCGCATTGCTTACTTAATCAGCTTTTCAAGCAGGTGATGTTGAACATAAAGAACAGACAGCGTGAGTTTGTCTCTAGAATGAAATTAAAAAGTCATGCCGTCGACACAGGCGGGTCCGTGGAATGTGGAATGGAAATGGGTGTAGAACTTGGAATCAATACATTTAAATATTTCTCAACTCCGTTTAGATGAGGAATGGACAGTTCAATGTTTCAGTCGAATCTATTATGAGGTTCGTAAGTGTTCCTCGGGGATCTTCTTATATAAACTACTTGAGCGAATCTCGTAACATGTCCTAATCCTAACTATAAAATCCCTTTTTTCCAATGGCAGCTCTTCATCTTCTTTTCTACGGATGTAAATTTATTACAAGCCTCATTCCCCTTCTCTCTTTTATGGATGCATTATACGGGAGGCTTCGGAAGCAGTGCCAAAATAATAAACCGCCCCTGCATTTCTCTTATTAGCTCAACAATTATTTTGATAAATAACTCATTCAGAGAAAAGAAAGTCAACACTCCGGAGAAGATAAGTGAGAAGAATATAAAACATAATTGATTCAATGACGTGTCATGAATCTAATTAGGAAAAAGAAATGCCACACAAATAATGGCTTTATTAAATACAAATTTGAACTTTAATGGTTAAAAGCTTAGTAAACATTGCCACTAAGCAGTTTTCTTCAGGTTTAGGAGTCAAAGCCATAGTATTCAAAGTCTTCTACAATAAAATCGGCATCCAAGAGAAAATTCTTAGCTTCTAATACGATGAAAAATAATCTAGTTTTGAGTGGGTTATAATTGAAACATTTATTGTAAACTCGCCGAAGTTCACAATATGAGCTCACACGGGTAGACACATATGGGGAAGGGTAGTAAGAATCCTAAATACCTCATAGGCTCCATTATGCAATATTCTGCCTAATGGGCATTTAATGTTAGTGATATAATACACGGACATTGGTTGCTGCCATATACCGTGTCCATAAAGTAAGAGTGAGGTTCATGTAAGTGAGTGGGAGAAAATTCCTTTCCTCCCCATCAGATTACACCTTACACATAATTTATACTCTCTGGGAGTTTATAAGGGACGGTTTCATATGAATATTTGCGACTCGAGGCTTGTCACCAAATATTAAGTTCTGCTACAATGCCTCCTCGGCATGCAAGACTGGAATTTGGAAAGGGATAAAAATGGGAAGGAATCGATCAACTGAGTAATTCGGCCACCTTCGCCCTAAACCTCCCGTCCCTTCACGTTTTCAACAGTTTGAAACTTTGAATTCATATTTTCTCCCATACATTCAGGTCGTAATGTGCAAATTAGTAATTGGGCAAATATTTCCTTCCATGCGTTCATTTGAATGAGTGACGTCGTCGGCACATTTCACTCGCCGCGTCTTGCAATAATGCCCAACACTTCCATGTTCAGTCTATAAAACAAACGAGTCCTTTTGACTTATTAAATTTGAGCAGCTCCAGATTTACAAATCTTTCCAATCAATACTTTACGAGCTAAGCTGGCGGCTAATGATGTGTTTTCCCACACGTCGCCCCCATGCATTGAGGGAAAAGTATTGGGAAAACACACAATAGGAGCTAAATAGAATATTTATTGGATTTCAGGTACACGTCAATAGGGAGCCGGAAGAACACCGTTCCGAATCAAGAGCTGAAGGATGCTGATGGACATTTTCGTCCTGCTTACACCCTCAACGACTCCGCTCTTGAGAGGAATGGAAGAGAAAAGTGAACTCACAAGGCTTTCTCCCACTCATAAATATGAGCATTCACTTTCAAATATAATCTATTCGGTTCTTTATTTTTATAATGATTCAAGGTGAAATGGTGCTAAACATTAATTGTGTTTGACCCTTGTTCATGACAAATAATGTGTAATTTTTAAATTCTACTTTCCGCAACATCTTTTCTACAAACAAATGAGTAAAAAATGATGTTTTTAAATGTTGAGCGAACGATTATGTAATAAATATACTCAAGTTTTAAGTAGAAGAGATTTGGTAATTAATTATTTTTGAGAGCGAGAGTTTATTGTAAAGGAATTTTATTCATATGTGGA